>JAVJIF010010629.1:0-173921 GCA_038442645.1 Agave tequilana
TGAATTCAACATAAAAATGAGAACTTGCCAGTTTGTCAATGGGACTTTCAAAGTATGAAATTGGTCAAGTTCAATACATGATGATCATAAAAGATTGTGAAAATCACCTAGAGGGGGGGGTGAATAGGTGATAATGCTAATCAATGCACAATTAAAATTTATGATGCAACAATCGCACAAAACAAGACTAGAAGCCGGATTCCCCGTGAAGGGCTCTGAACTCCTTCCTCGTGATTCCTCTAGATATGAGTTTTGTGGTGCACAATGCAATCTTGTTGTATGAGACTTTGATTGACAATATGAATATGAAACAAGTGAAAATTGCAATGAAAGTAGAGAGCAAGTAATAGGAGAAATGAAAGTAAAGTAAGAAGCAAGAGCAAGTAAACCAAACGCAAACACCGAGAATTTTTCCGAGATTCGAGCACCCAGCTCTACGTCCCCGCCTTCCCCAGAATGATTTCTAACCACTATAACTTCACAAAGATGTTACAAATGCACCGGAGTACCCAACTCTACAATCTCAAGTACAAGTTCTCTCTTGGTGATCAAAAGACCACAAACTCTCTTTTTGAAAAATTCTCTTCCCTTATAAAATCCTTGTAGAACATGAGTAGGATTGAAGCTCTTATATATAAGTGGAAAAAGAAAATGAAATCAGAGAGTTTTGAAAAACACTTCAGAAAATGAGAGAGATTTTCAGCACAAAAACTAAGAAATGAAACTCTTTTGAATGCCTTAAACTTTTGGAATTTTTGTAAACTTTTTGTTGTAAAGAACCTCTCCCTAATCACCCCTATTTATAGGAGAGGGCTAGGGATTAAGGAGTAAACCCACTTAATGCTAATTAGGAAGTATTAGGTATAGAAAATATCATTTAAACACTTTTAGGAAAGAAAAAGACAAAAATAAAACATGTTTAAAAGTAGCCGTTACTGTTGAAACGACTCTCTCGGTCGACCGGTTCGGTCGACCGGGGTACAAATAAAATAGCCGTTGCGGGCTCCCGTCGACCGTCCGGTCGACTGGGCACAAACAGAGAGCAACACCACTTCAGTCGGCCAGCCGCCCGGTCGACCGAAGGTCTTTCGGTCGACCGCCCGGTCGACCGAGAAACGTGCACACGGATACGCACCAAAACTGCCAGAAGCTCGGTCGACTGTGTCGGTCGACCGACTAACCTGACACAGTGTCGGTCGACACGACTGGTCGACCGGTTCAGGTCAAAAATCAAAACTGAAACAGAATTTGTAGGGGATTTGAAATCTAATAAATAGTTTTGATTTGAACATGTATAATACCAAAATTGAGTTTTGTACAAGAGGCTTTAAAATAAAATGATTGTTACATATTTATAGGGAATATTCTTGAAATGATATGTGCGCAAAAATGTGTGTGATAGAGCTTCAAACCTATTCACTATTCTTTAACAAAACTATAAAACTAGGAACAAATCTAATGAAGTCTCTTGTGCAATCTTGAAATCTTGAGCCATGCAATGCCTTGCTAGAGCCTTCTCTTCTATGTTCCTTCCTTGATGTGCCATTTGCCTTATTTGCTCCATGAGCCTAGAATTCTTGCAAAAGCTAAGCAATGGCCTCCAAATATGGTACTAACCTGAAACTATCTTGAACAAACTAATTAGTACCAAATAGCTCTTATTTGTTTTGTTATCATCAAAACTCTAAACAAATGGAAGTGTAACCTTTTGGGCCAACAATCTCCCCCTTTTTGATGATGACAAAACAAATAGGTTATGAACAAAATATGGGGGAGGAGAAAGCTCCCCCTCAAATTATACTATATTAAGCAAAGAAAAATGATTTGAATAGCAAGCAAAAACCATAAGACTAAAAACCATGAGATATAAAACACTTGCAAAACTCCTTGCAAAACTCTTAAACTCGAATACAAGAATTCTCAAATACATCAAAAACCAAAAACATATATAACTCATATGGAACCAAAACCATATGAACTCATATTTCCATATATGAGTTCATATACATCAAAACCATATATAAACTCATATGAACCAAAACCATATGAACTCATATTTCCATATATTAAACTCTATTAAACTCATTCTCCCCTTTTTGTCATACATCAGAAAGGGTTAAGAAAAATTTGTTTATTCAATAACACAAACATTAATTTCACCACATATAAAGAAAATCTAGCAAAATCAAGTGGTTTAGTGAAAATATCGGCAAGTTGCAAATCCGTGGAAACATAATCAATATCTATATCACCTTCTCAAAATGATCTCTAAGAAAGTGATATCTAATCTCAATGTGCTTGGTCTTACTATGTTGATTTGCATTCTTAGTCATATGTATAGTACTAGTATTATCACAAAATATTTTTATATGGTTATAATGCAAATCATAATCAAGGAGAGTATGTTTCATCCAAAGGACTTGTGCACAACAAGCCCCCGCGACAACATACCTTCGCCTCGGCGTTGAGAGAGCTACGGAATTTTGTTTCCTAGAGGACCATGAAACAAGACAATTACCAAGAAACTGACATGTCCCACTAGTACTCTTTCTATCTACTCTACAACCCGCATAGTCGGCATCTGAATAACTCTTCATTGAGAAATCTCCGTTTTTCGGATACCAAAGACCCATTCCAATTGTGCCCTTAATATAACGAATGATGCGTTTTACCGCAATAAGATGGACTCTTTAGGACACGATTGAATCTAGCACAAAGACACACACTAAACATGATGTCCGGCCTACTTGCCGTCAAATACAACAAACTACCTATCATGCTTCTATACAACTTAATATCGACACATTTACCTTGGTCATCCTTATCAAGCTTGGTTGTAGTTGCCATGGGAGTGTTGCAAACTTTGAGCCTTCAAGTCCAAACTTCTTTACGAGTTCCTTTGCGTACTTGGCTTGACATATGAAATTCCCATCTTGCAATTGCATGATTTGGAGTCCAAGAAAGAAATTCAATTCACCCATGGAAGACATTTCAAACTCACATTGCATAACCTTTTCAACTCCTTGCACAAAAACTCATTAGTAGAACCAAAAATTATATCATCAACATAAATTTGCACGATTAAAAAGTCATTATCAACATGCTTAGTGAAAAGAGTTGTGTCTACTTTGCCTTTAACAAAATCATTTGAAATGAGAAAAACTAGAAAGCTTTTCATACCAAGCTCTTGGAGCTTGTTCCAATCCATACAAAGCTTTATCAAGTTTAAAAATAAAATTGGGATGAACATGATCAACAAAACCGGGAGGTTGTTCAACATAAACTTCTTCATTTATAAAACCATTCAAAAATGCACTTTTCACATCCATTTGAAAAAGTTTAAAATTTTTGAAAGATGCAAAAGCTAGTGTCATCCGTATGGCTTCAAGCCGTGCTACGGGTGCAAAGGTCTCCTCAAAGTCAATTCCCTCAACTTGAGTGTAACCTTGGGCCACTAACCTAGCTTTATTCCTAATGACATTTTCGGACTCATCCATCTTATTCCTAAAGATCCACTTAATACCAATTATTGGTCTATCGTGAGGCCTAGGAACAAGGTGTCAAACTTGGTTGCGCTAAATTGATCGAGTTCCTCTTGCATGGCTAGCAACCATATGAGTCCGCCTCGACTTCGAGGATGCTTTTGAGTTCAAAATGAGAAATAAATGCAAAGTTACCACATAAGTCATGGAGTTTGGAGCGAGTTGTTACCCCTTAGAGACATCACCTAGAATGAGTTCTTTGGGGTGATTTGTAGCGTAACTCCAATCTTTAGGAAGCGGTTGAGAGCTTTCCTCTTTATCCTCTTGAACATCACCAATGGGTTCTTACTTTTCTTCTTGAGCGGGTGAGTCCTTCAAGGATAGTCTCTCCATTCTTCACCTAATGGGTCAATCTCTACAACATTCTCAACAACCACATTAGATTCTTCAAATTTACACGCATGGATTCTTCAATGGTAAGGGAAGATCTATGAATACTCTATAAGCTTTACTAGTAGTAGAGTATCCAACAAAGATAGCTTCATAAGCCTTAGCATCAAATTTACCCAAGTTATCTCTAGTATTCAAAACAAAACACTTGCATCCAAAACTTTGAAATATGCAACATTAGGTTTTCTAGAATGATACATTTCAAAAGATGTTTTGGAAGAATTTTTACACAAATAAATACGATTTAAAATATAGCATGCGGTGTTTACGGCCTCGGCCCATAAATATTGAGGGAGGTCATATTCACTTATCATGGTCCTAGCCATCTCTTGAAGTGTTCTATTTTTTCTTTCTACAACTCCATTTTGTTGTGGAGTTCTAGGACATGACATTTCATGCTTGATTCCCTTTTCATCACAATAAGTCATGAAGAGTTGGTTGACAAACTCACCACCTCTATCACTCCTTATTTTCAAAATTGAAAAACCCTTTTCTTTTTCAACCCTTTTTCGAAAAATCTTAAAATGTGAAAAAGTTTGATCTTTGTGTTCCAAAAAGAAAACCCAAGTGAAACGGAAAAACATCAACTAAAACAATGCATATCTACTACCATTTAAGCTCTTAGTTTTAGTTGGTCCAAAAAGATCCATATGAATTAATTCTAATGGCCTAGTTGACATGATATCCTTGATGGTTTGAAGGAAGACTTGGTTTGTTTCCCAATTGGCACACACCACAAATGCGGTCTTTCTCAAACTTCATCAAGTAAGGAATACCCTTCACCAATTCCTTAGAATTAATCCTAGAAAGATGGTCAAAAGATGCATGTCCTAATCTTCTATGCCAAAGCCAAGAATTTTCATCAAAAGCATTCAAGCATTTAGTAGAACAATCCAAATTAAGCATGTCAATGATATAACATTATTATCACGAAATCCGGTGAGAATACAATCATTGGTTTTGCAATCAAAAATTTTGCAAGAAGAATCATCAAAAATAATTTTAAGTCCACGGTCACAAAGTTGACTAATACTAAGCAAGTTATGTTTCAAACCATCAACAAGAACAACATTTTCTATAATAGGAGATGCACCAATTTGAATGTTACCTAGACCGATGATAGTGCCCTTGGAGTCATCCCCGAAGGTGACGGTGCCACTTTCCACGTACCTTGATAGGGTTGTAAAGTTATTGATGTCCCATGTCATGTTTCTTGAACAACCACTATCGAGGTACCACCGCTCCTTACGTCTTGGAGCCTTGGTGTGTACCTACATCAAATAATTTAGGACTTGATTTTGGTACCCACATTTTCTGGGTCCTAAAGAGTTAGTGTCATGAACCCATACAAGATTATTTGTTCATTTATTTGGTCATAACAAAACTTAGCCAAATGTCCATTCTTACCACAATAAGTACATCTATACACTCTACCATATTAAAAGCATAGTGAGCATGTGACTTGTGAGCATGTGAATTGTGAGCATGAGAGGATTATACATGAGTGTTATGTGTAGTGTGAGCATGAGGAATTTTGACATGAGAAGCTTTAGCATGAGAAGTGTGCTTTTTAGAAAACATTTCCTCAAGTTTCTTAGTATTAAAAGCACAATCCTTCAAAACCTTTCAAAATCAACAATTCTAGTTTTTAGTGAAGAAATTTCTTTTTCATCAATCTTTGAAAATTTTGCTTTGCAAGCAACTTTATAAGCACTAAATTCTTTTTGAGTAGAAATAATATTGGAAGAAATTTCATCCTTTTCTTTAGAAATAATAGTAAGTTGATTTTTAAGAAAAGCAACTTCCTTTTTCAATTTTGAACATTCAATCTTTTTACTAACATAGCTCTCTGAAAGTTCAACAAAAGCATGAACAAGAACTTCTTTACTTAATTCATCTTCTTCATCAAGAGGTTGAGGGGTTACCTTTGGTGTGTTTGCCATGAAACACATGTTCGCCGTGTCCACCTCATCTTCGGATTCGCTTTCCAATCCCATGTGGCTTTGTAAGCTTTCTTCTCCATCGGCTTCTTTGGCTTGAAGGAGGAAGTCACCTTTTCTTGAACTCCGGGCAATTGGCCATGATATGTCCGGGCTTTCGGCAATTATAGCAAATGATTCTTCTCTCCTCTTTTCCTTCAAATTTCCTTCTAAAGTTGAGCTTGTTCTTCCGGTACATTCTCTTCACGTTTTGCACAAGGAAGGATAGTTCCTCATCTTCTTCTTCATCTTCTTCACCGTCATTAAGAGTGGAGGAAGACTTGAAGGCAATGGATTTCTTCTTTTGAGGAGCCGCTTCTTCTCTTGCCTTCTTTTCCATCTCATGAGTCTTTAGGTTGCCGATGAGACTTGTGAGATCCATTTCATCCTTGTCATTCACTCTTTCAAGGTGGTAGCCTTTATCTCCCATGATGTAGGAAGAGCCCGAATCACTTTCCGCACCTTTTGATCATTGCTAATATCATCACCTAAGGAGGAAAGAGCATTGGTAATTTTAGAAAACTTGAAATCATGCAATCAATAGATTCATCATCAAACATTTTAAAGCTTTCATATTGGGACCTCAAGAGATCTATCTTAGCTCTCTTTACTTGTGATGTCCCCTCGTGTGTGACCAACAAATGTTGCCAATCTCATAGGCGGATTGGTAATGAATTACCCGTGTAAGGTCATCCTCATTCAAGGCGGTTAGGAGGGAATTTTGGGCTTTGGAGTTAGCCTCATATTCTCTAAAGGTAAAGTCGGACCAAGTGCTTTCCTCACTATCGGTACAACATAGGGCTTGGTCAAGGATTTTGCAACTAAGCTACCTAAAAATTGTAGAAAGATGGTCATCCTAACCTTCCAAATAGGGAATTAAGTCCATCAAATTTAGGAGGAGTTTTGATGTTGTCGGCCATGTTTACTAGTGTATGAATGTAAGAATGCAAATGATGATTAGCAATTTTTAGGATCTCTCTAAGGATGTTAAGCCAAACCTAGAGTCCAAGCTCTGATACCAATTGAAAATCACCTAGAGGGGGGTGAATAGGTGATAATGCTAATCAATGCACAATTTGTTGGCCTGAAGGCCTTCCACCCTAGTTTTGATGATGATTAACTCATGTAGTTATGTTTACTAATAATCTTGTGATTTTAGTTTCAGATCTTGTAACAAGATATTAGTTGGTGATTGCTTCAAAAAGAGGAGTTTGGAAGCCTTCACTTGGTGATTTCCGTGCTCGAGCATCAAGATCATACCTTTGCTCTCGGTGGATCACGTTTGGGATCGAGTCAGCCTTAAGATGGAAGATCATCAAGAAGACTTAGGTATCCTAGTTTAGTTTAGTGTGTTTAGATCCATTTGTAAAGCTTAGTATAGTTGATATGCTCAAGTTCACAACACACACAAGATTTATGTTTTGGATTCGGTTTTCATGAATAGATTGATCAAAACAAGTTTACTTTGTTTTTATGTATATTAGATGTGCTCTATATACATACATGCTTACATGACTTATACAAACTTAGTTTGACATGCCTATTCATGTAGTTTTATATTTTGGTATTTTTAACAAAACATATTTTTGGATTTAAAGACAAAAACTATGATATATATTTGTTTCATGTATATTGGACTTATGTCCATATGCAACATGCTTCAATGTGTTTAAATATCATATTTTGTATTTCAATAAGTTTTAGGAAAAATCAGATTTCCTATTGAAAAATCCAAGTTTGATAAAATACAGTTTTGTTTTTTGATAAAAATGATTAAACACAAAAATAGTTCAAATTGCTTGATATTTGAGTTGAAATTTTTATCACATGTTTATATATCAATGCAAAATGTTAAAACTATTTTTGGGTATTTTTACAAGACTTAAAAGAATTTTTAGAAATATTTTTAACATGTGTTTCTGTCCCAGAATTGTAGCTGACAGGCCAGGTAGGCCGACCGCACGGGTCGATCGCACCAAAGGCCGGTCGACCCTTGCGGTCGACCGTCGTGCACAAACTTGTGCACGTTTTGCAGACACAGGGACGGGCGGCCGGGCGGCCGACCGGACCAGAGAGCTCTGCTCTCTGTATCTGGGGGTCGACCGGGCGGTCGACCGAGATGGCCCAACGGTCATAATTATGACCGTTGGCGGTCGGCCGGCCGACCGACCGCTAGCCTGTCAGGCTGTCAGATCAGCCTAACGGCTAGTTTTCTGTTTGGGCTATAAATACCCCATTTCTTGGGGGTTTTAACTAAGAATTTTTGAGCCAATATTTTCTGATATCTCCAGTGTTTTAAACAAGTTTTCAAAAGAGTTTAAGTGCCAAAAAGATTTCATCTTTGTTTTGTTTTAGGGTTTTAAAAAATCAAAGAAAATAGAATTTTGGGAGATTTGGTTTGTTCTTCACTTATATCTTTTACCAAGAGTTTTCCCAAGTATTTTTTCTTTGAGTTTTTGTTTTCAAAACTCTAGTTTTTCCACACTTGAGCTTTCTTCTATCCTAATCTATTAGGATCTTTGTTTCATGGAAAAGAGGAAAGAGGAGTTGTTTGTGGTTGAAATATACCACTAGTTGTAAACCCTCATTTGTTTGTTGTATCCCTCTCGGTGAGGTTGATTGGGTTGTTGGTTTGCTCCCTCTTTGGTAGAGGTGGAGATTGTTGTTTACTCCCTCTAGTGAGAGGTGGAGTTGGAGTTTGGTTGTAACCCTCTTCGGTAGAGGTGTTGGTTGTTGTTTGGCTAAGGGCCTACCCCTCTTATGTGAGGTGGTGTTTGTATTGAGAGAGAAGTTTGGTACTCCTAGTGTTGTAACAAATCCTCCTCGGTGGAGGTTCCCTCGGTGGGAGATAGTGGATTGGAAATCCTTCACGGTGGTGAAGGCGGGATGTAGATCTAGGGGCTCGAACCTCGAAACACATCTTGTTGTTAGCGTTTGATCCATTGTCTCCTAACTCTCTCTCTCTTTTAATTGTGCATTGTATTATTCATATTGCCATATCATTCATACTTGTGTTGTGCCTTGTATTATTTCATATTGCTCATTCTTATATGCTTGGCTTGCTTGTGTTGTGCCTCACTTGTACTTAACCACAAGAGCTTCATATAGCACCTCAACCCATATCTAGGGGAATCAAGAGGAGTTAGTCCAGAGCCCTTCACGGGGAATTCTGCTACACTTGTGTGTTGTATTTAGTGGGATTGCAAAATTGTTTTAAGCTTCCGCATTTAGTTTCTAGATTAGCATTTACACCTATTCACCCCCCCTCTAGGTGTTTTTTCAATTGGTATCAGAGCCAATGCTCCTGATACTTTAGGTTTAACCACCTAGGAGTGAGATCCTTTGCTTGCTAATCTATTGTTTGAATTTGCATATTTATTTGCACACATATAGTTTATACCCATGGATTGCTTTTCACCTCTCATGTTCGATGTCTCCAACATTGACACATGGAAATATAGGATGTCCATGTATTTAAAGACCCTAGGATTGCGTGTTTTTCTTGCGGCTACAAGAAATGCTATCTTGGAAATCGCATTCATATAGGGGCTAATGCACAAGCCCTAGAGGCCATTAGAAGCACATTATCTAAAAATTATCTTATACGTGTTTTCTAACTTTGATTCCGCATTTGCAGTGTGGAACATGTTGACAACCACCACCACCTCCAAGCTTCAATTGCCAATTCAATCGGAGGAGTCTAGTGGAGAATCCGTCTCACAATGCTTCATGGTCCAAGGGAATGACTCCCTTGAGGTACAATCGGAATCTCAACTAGATAGTTTTGATTCTAGTTCTTCATGTGATGATAATTTTGATGCCCATGCTTTGAATGAAGAACTATCTATTGTTTGTGAAAAATTAATTGAAAAATATAAGGTTTTGAAAAGAAAAGTCTAGAAATTGAAAAGTAAATAAAAGTTTGCATTCTAGACTTGACAAGGTTTTGCAAGAGAAGGTTGAGGTCTATAATGAAAGGAATTCATTGAGATCTCAACTAGACCTTGCACTAAAGAAAATGAATTTTTAAAATCTAAAAATGATTGTGAAACACTTTTGAAGAAAAATGAAAATTTATCCTCAAAAGTTGATTTTGTTTTAAAAGAGAATGTTGCTTTGAAAAATAAAATAATTTCAATTTCAAATGATTTAAATGCTTGTTTGAAGAAGAATAATTGTTTGCAAAATAAGATTGATTCTCATGTTTGCCATGCTAGGGTAGTATCACACACTTCACCTATTGCATGTGCCACTTCTTCTTTAATTAACAATGATATATCCATGTTAAAGAAGAGTGTTGATTGTTTGGGCTCCACTTTGAGCCAATGTGTTGTTGGGCATACACGATTGGAATCATTATTTCGAAAGAAACAAGTTTCATCTATTCATGCACACCCTCCACGGCATACACATGCTCCTCACGGACACCATCATCACATGTATGCTCATATGTACACTTGTACACATTGTGGACGTAAGGGCCACCTTGCTAAATTTTGTTATGATAGAATACATGTTTCAAATTTAGCAATTAATTTTGTTTGGTTTAGAGAAGGGACTAACCCCCATGGACCCAATAAGATATGGGTACCAAAGACCACCCCTCTTATTTTTGATGTTGGTGTGGGCTCTCACATGACGTGAGAGTAGCGGTACCTTGGAGTGGTTGCGTTCCGTGCTTAAAGAGAACCATTTGGATGCATCACTTTCAAGGGATGTTTTGGTGGAGAAGACCACCATGTTTTGGAGACAAGGAGAGTTGCCTTCTAGGTTTTGGTAACGATTCCTAACTCCTTATTATTGTTTACATGCTTTTCATATTGATTGTTTATAGCATGTTTTATTGTTTGTAAATTATTATGAAAATGCTATGTTTATTAGATCCTTGACATGCATGTATAGCATTTTGAGACACCCATGTTTAATATGGACAATTATTTTGTGTTCTCACCATTTGTTTAGCTATCATGTTTATCTTAGGTTTAATAACATGTGGATTTCCATAATAATCATGTTTATGTTTATCATGTTTATTCATATCTTGTTTTATGCTTCATGCTTTGAATATATGTTTAAATGTTAGTTTTCATTAAGATTAGGTATATATTTGTGCATATAGTGGGCCACAAATAAATATATTATGTTTGTGCTTGAATGCTTATTTGAACCCATTAGATGTGCTAGTATAGTCTAGTTTTGATGATTCATGCATTTTAAACCTGCATTCCCATTTTGGTTTTGTTTTATGATCATGTGTTTTTCATTTCATGTATATGTGTATTTTTGCCAAACTTTAAGATATACATGTATACCCCTTGAGTCATTTACCTTTCATGCAAATCTATACATATGGACTCAATTGTGTTTAGGGATATGTATGTATACTTCTTGTATTGACAAATCATACGTATACCTTGAAATGAAATTTGTTTTAATGAAAATTTAGGTATTCATGTTTTTCATGTATTTATGTTTAACTTCATGTATATGTCCATTTTATCCAAATTATTGTTATACATATACATCCTTTTGAGCCACGTGCCTTCATGCATATATCTTTGTGGACTCGTTGTGTTTGGATATGTATGTATACTTTAGTTTGTATAAGACATACATATACCTTGAAGATTAAATAGTTTTGATGATTTTCATGTTTCTTGTTTCAAGGAATTAATTGAGCTTAATTGTCCATCTTTCATGATTATGATCTTCACATTGTATTTGTACACTCACATTTATTGTTTACTTATGTGTTTGTTTTCATGAGTTATATTTATGCTTAATTGGCTTAGAGTGTTGATTATCATGTGGATTTCATGTTTCATGAAAAATATTTTGTTTTATTCCTTACTTGAAGGATTTCGTACTAGTTAACAAGTTTGTCCATTTAACTAGTTGCGATGTTCTTCATTTTGGTAGAGTTTTCAAACAAAGCTTATTTTCAAATTTATTTATTTTGAAAACCCCTACCAACCAATGGGCGGTTGGATGGGAGATCACGTTCATGTATGCTTTAAAATGAAAATCATTTAAAACTTGAACCATGATTGGGTGGTAGTTATATGATGTATACACTTGATCATTAGTGTTGTTTCAATTGGTATCATTGGATTCTTTCAATTGGTATCAATTTTGACCTTTCTTGTATACTCATATATTTTCATATATGTATGCTTGTTTTTCAAAGAATATCAATTTCAATTGGTATCTAACTTTTCATACATATATATATTTTGTTTATGCTAAGCTTGAGCTCCATCTTTATTTCAATTGATTCAATTTTCAATTGGTATCTTATTTTAAGCCTATGCATTGTTTTTGTTGGTATTTCATAAAGGGGAGAAAATTCGATTTTCATATTTAAATTGGTATTTGTATTTTCACTCCCTTGCTTTATGATAGAAAATAAAATTTTTTAATTGATATCATATACTTAAAAAGAAAATTACCTTCTGTTGATATCAAGATGTTTATTTGAATGTTTTAAATTGGTATCTAAAAATTTTGTTTAAATTTAAATACAAAAGTTTTTGATTTGTATTGCCTATATGCAAGGAGAGCTTAACATCTCTTCTACATATACCATTTATTTTATTGATCTATGTTTACTTTCAATTGGTATCAAGATGCTACTTTGTCATATTTTCAATTGGTACCTTAATTGATTGTCACCCCTATTTGGTTTTTGTTTTTGTTTTAGACAAAAAAGGGAGAACATTGTCTTTATCTACCCCTTATTGATGATTGTTTCTTTGTATTAAAAGGGGGAGAAATTTTGTTTTGTTTTGATTTTTACCCCTTTACTGATGATTGACAAAAAGGAGGAGAAAGATTTTGAGTTTGATTGATTGAGTTTTATATATGCATGATTATGTTTTGCATATATTAAGTTTAATTAAGTTTAATTTTAATTGATATTTAGAGCATGTTTTGTTTTTGAACATTTCATTGATATCTAGAGCCTTTTATTGTTTATGCATATCTATGCATTCATGTTTAAGAGCCTTCATTGCATATATTTATGTTTTATTTGTTTTATGCATGAGTTAGGGGGAGCTTCTTTGAAGCTTAACTTTAATCCATGCATATATAACTCCATGAGCTTTGTCATCATCAAAAAGGGGGAGATTGTTGGCCCGAAGGCCTTCCACCCTAGTTTTGATGATGATTAACTCATGTAGTTATGTTTACTAATAATTTTGTGATTTTAGTTTCAGATCTTGTAACAAGATATTAGTTGGTGATTGCTTCAAAAAGAGGAGTTTGGAAGCCTTCACTTGGTGATTTTCGTGCCCGAGCATCAAGATCATACCTTTGCTCTCGGTGGATCACGTTTGGATCGAGTCGGTTTGAAGATGGAAGATCATCAAGAAGTCTTAGGTATCCTAGTTTAGTTTAGTGTGTTTAGATCCATTTGTAAAGCTTAGTATAGTTGATATGCTCAAGTTCACAACAAACACAAGATTTATGTTTTGGATTTGGTTTTCATGAATAGATTGATCAAAACAAGTTTACTTTATTTTTATGTATATTAGATGTGCTCTATATACATATATGCTTACATGACTTATACAAACTTAGTTTGACATGCCTATTCATGTAGTTTTATGTTTTGGTATTTTTAACAAAACATATTTTTGGATTTAAAGACAAAAACTATGATATATATTTGTTTCATGTATATTGGACTTATGTCCATATGCAACATGCTTCAATGTGTTTAAATATCATGTTTTTGTATTTCAATAAGTTTTAGGAAAAATCAGATTTCCTATTGAAAAATCCAAGTTTGATAAAATACAGTTTTGGTTTTTGATAAAAATGATTAAACACAAAAATAGTTCAAATTGCTTGATATTTGAGTTGGAATTTTATCACATGTTTATATATCAATGCAAAATGTTAAAACTATTTTTGTGTATTTTTACAAGACTTAAAAGAATTTTTAGAAATATTTTTAACAAGTGTTTCTGTCCCAGAATTGTAGCTGACAGGCCAGGTCGGCCGACCGCAAGGGTCGACCGCACCAAAGGCCAGTCGACCCTTGTGGTCGACCGACGTGCACAAACTTGTGCACGTTTGGCAGACACAGGGACGGTCGGCCGGGCGACCGACCGAACCAGAGAGCTCTGCTCTCTGTATCTGGGGTCGACCGGGCGGTCGACCGAGATGGCCCAACGGTCATAATTATGACCGTTGGCGGTCGGCCGGCCGGCCGACCGTTGGCGGTCGGCCGGCCTGTCAGGCTGCCAGATCAGCCTAACGGCTAGTTTTCTGTTTGGGCTATAAATACCCCATTTCTTGGGGGTTTTAACTAAGATTTTTGAGCCAATATTTCCTGATATCTCCAGTGTTTTAAACAAGTTTTCAAAAGAGTTTAAGTGCCAAAAAGATTTCATCTTTGTTTTGTTTTAGGGTTTTGAAAAATCAAAGAAAATAGAATTTTGGGAGATTTGGTTTGTTCTTCACTTAATCTTTTACCAAGAGTTTTTCCAAGTATTTTTTCTTTGAGTTTTTGTTTTCAAAACTCTAGTTCTTCCACACTTGAGCTATCTTCTATCCTAATCTATTAGGATCTTTGTTTCGTGGAAAAGAGGAAAGAGGAGTTGTTTGTGGTTGAAATATACCACTAGTTGTAAACCCTCATTTGTTTGTTGTATCCCTCTCGGTTAGGTTGATTGGGTTGTTGGTTTGCTCCCTCTTTGGTAGAGGTAGAGATTGTTGTTTACTCCCTCTAGTGAGAGGTGGAGTTGGAGTTTGGTTGTAACCCTCTTCGGTAGAGGTGTTGGTTGTTGTTTGGCTAAGGGCCTACCCCTCTTGTGTGAGGTGGTGTTTGTATTGAGAGAGAAGTTTGGTACTCCTAGTGTTGTAACAAATCCTCCTCGGTGGAGGTTCCCTCGGTGGGAGATAGTGGATTGGAAATCCTTCACGGTGGTGAAGGCGGGGATGTAGAGCTAGGGGCTCGAACCTCGAAACACATCTTGTTGTTAGCGTTTGATCCATTGTCTCCTAACTCTCTCTATCTTTTAATTGTGCATTGTATTATTCATATTGCCATATCATTCATACTTGTGTTGTGCCTTGCATTATTTCATATTGCTCATTCTTATATGCTTGGTTTGCTTGTGTGTGTGCCTCACTTGTACTTAACCACAAGAGCTTCATATAGCACCTCAACCCATATCTAGGGGAATCAAGAGGAGTTAGTCCAGAGCCCTTCACGGGGAATTCGGCTACACTTATGTTTGTATTAAGTGGGATTGCAAAATTGTTTTAAGCTTCCGCATTTAGCGCATTTAGTTTCTAGATTAGCATTTACACCTATTCACCCCCCTCTAGGTGTTTTTTCACAATTAAAATTTATGATGCAGCAATCGCTCAAAACAAGACTAGAAGCTGGATTCCCCGTGAAGGGCTCTGAACTCCTTCCTCGTGATTCCTCTGGATATGAGTTTGAGGTGCACAATGCAATCTTGTTGTATGAGACTTTGATTTACAATATAAATATGAAACAAGTGAAATTGCAATGAAAGTAGAGAGCAAGTAATAGGAGCAATGAAAGTAAAGCAAGCAGTAAGAGCAAGTAAACCAAACGCAAACACCGAGAATTTTTCCGAGGTTCGAGCACCCAGCTCTACGTCCCCGCCTTCCCCAGAAGGATTTCTAACCACTATAACTTCACAGAGATGTTACAAATACACCGGAGTACCCAACTCCACAATCTCAAGTACAAGTTCTCTCTTGGTGATAAAAAGACCACAAACTCTCTTTTGAAAAATTCTCTTCCCTTACAAATCCTTGTAGAACAATGAGTAGGATTGAAGCTCTTGTATGTAAGTGGAAAAAGAAAATGAAATCAGAGAGTTTTGAAAAACACTTCAGAAAATGAGAGAGATTTTCAGCACAAAAACTAAGAAATGAAACTCTTTTGAATGCCTTAAACTTTTGGAATTTTTGTAAACTTTTGTTGTAAAGGAACCTCTCCCTAATCACCCCTATTTATAGGAGAGGGCTAGGGATTAAGGAGTAAACCCACTTAATGCTAATTAGGAAGTATTAGGTACAGAAAATATCATTTAAACACTTTTAGGAAAGAAAAAGACAAAAATAAAACATGTTTAAAAAGTAGCCGTTACTGTTGAAACGACTATTCGGTCGACCGGTCGTTCGACCGGGGTACAAATAAAATAGCCGTTGCGGGCTCCCGGTCGACCGTCCAGTCGACTGGGCACAAACAGAGAGCAACACCACTTCAGTCGGCCAGCCGCCCGGTCGACCGAAGGTCTTCGGTCGACCGCCCGGTCGACCGAGAAACGTGCACACGGATACGCACCAAAATTGCCAAAAGCTCGGTCGACTGTGTCGGTCGACCGAACTGACCTGACACAGTGTCGGTCGACCGACCGGTCGACCGGTTCAGGTCAAAAATCAAAACTGAAACAGAATTTTGAAGGGGATTTGAAATCTAATAAAATAGTTTTGATTTGAAACATGTATAATACCAAAAATTGAGTTTGTAAACAAGAGGCTATAAAATAAAATGATTTTTACATATTTATAGGGAATATTCTTGGAAATGATATGTGCGCAAAAATGTGTGTGATAGAGCTTCAAACCTATTCACTATTCTTTAATAAAACTATAAAACTAGGAACAAATCTAATGAAGTCTCTTGAGCAATCTTGAAATCTTAAGCCATGCAATGCCTTGCTAGAGCCTTCTCTTCTATGTTCCTTCCTTGATGCGCCATTTGCCTTATTTGCTCCATGAGCCTAGAATTCTTGCAAAAGCTAAGCAATGGCCTCCAAATATGGTACTAACCTGAAACTTATCTTGAACAAACTAATTAGTACCAAATAGCTCTTATTTGTTTTGTTATCATCAAAACTCTAAACAAATGGAGAGTGTAACCTTTTGGCCAACAGATTGGTGATTTAATTTCATGATGAATTGGCATAGGATCCAATGTTGACTCGGGTAAAATATTGAAATCAGGTGAAGACACTGGAGTCATTATTGAATCAGGAAGTATAATTGAATCACCAAGTTGAGGTTTAGAATCATATTCATTCTCAAGTTCAATTTCAGGAAGGGATAACTTGCCAAACTATCAATGTCATTTTAAAATTTAGAGTTTGGGCAAGTTTAAATGGGTGTGCTGAAATGGAATCTTATTTTCCAAAACAACATAATTCTTCGGCTCTAATAAAATGGTTAGCGACATCAGAAATGGTCAAATGGTGAGAATGGATAGTTTGGACCATTAGATCTATGTCATGATTAAAAGCGATTTGAGCCTGAGTCATGGCTTCAAGCATCTTTTCATAGTCGATTGGTTCATTGTTTTGTTGCGAGTGGACTTGAAAAGATGAAGTTTTGTTTTGAAATTTGTGGTGAAATTGTGAGTCGTCAGATTTTGTGATTGTTGGTTGGACTCACGCATACTCTTTCCAAGATTGATGGTTTTCTATTTTGAACTAGTGGAACTGAGTATGAATCTTGGAAATATTGTGGACATGGTGGATAAGGAGGACAAGTTGGTTGAAAATTCGACTCGGGGGAGGAGAATCCCCATTTACTCTGTGAAGAGTTGAAATTATTTTGAAAATTATGGTCATAAGATTGGGAGCATGGGTCATATTGATTCGGATAAGACCAATCCGGCACACTAGGTTGGTTAAAGTTATGATATGCCGGGTTGGTAATATTTGAAAAAAAGATCGGGGTGTAATATGGATTACCATTAAAATTGAAAAATTGTTGTTATAAGGCATATCTCACAAGAAATGTCAAACACAAACAAAGAGAAACAAACAAATAAAAAGAAAAAAATCTAACCTAAATTAGGGTAACCTTAGACCTAGACGACTCCTAACTGGTTAGACTATCCACGTGGGGTATATTGCCGATCTGACAACAAGTTAATCGGTCAGGTAGGGGCAAGATTTGTGGGGGTATCCGCGCAAAAGCGACGGGCCTAACTAAGCGAAACCACCAGCCTTCGGGTTTCGCCCCTACATCCCTAACCTTAATCACTGATTTGGTAAGAGTCAGATTCAAATCAAATTCCCCTTTGGTCAGTCTCCTATTTGGGTCCGAGATGTCCCTAGGCCAATGTCTACTCAGTTTAGTGAGTGAGGAGATTGTTTGTGGGCTAAGGGAGGGTAATGACTTCCCCACCTTATCTTATTTATAGGACAAGCCCTTAAACTAATTTAGTGCAGTGTACAATTATATAGAAAAAGTAACACTCAAGAATATTTCATACAAGAATGAACCTTATATTAAATGCTATGCACACATACCTCGGCTCCAGCACTCTTCAACAGTAAATGAAAATGTAATGAAATAGAGACATTCCTAAATATAAAGTCTAAATCATTTTTAGTATTTACAATCAACTTTTTACTGTTGTGTTAGAAATGTATATACAGTGAGTCAAATAAGAAAATAAATGCTAAAGATATTAAATTATGCAATTCAACCAACCTGCAGAAAATACAGGTTAGTAGTTCACTCAGATTGCCACAAGAATGTAGCAAATCTGAGGGATTCTGGGCTCTGCTTTCTATAGCAGAGTCTAGGGCCACTTATATGTCCACTGCAACAAAAATTCCTTATTGTTAAATCTGTACACCAAGAACAAAGAAGAAAGTTAACAAAAAAAAATGTAAACTAAAAAGAGAATTACTTACCGTCCCTCCCCGACAACGGCGCCAAAATTTGATTGAGGTTTTACTGCACAAAAATACAGAATTTTTGGAACTTAAAAATAGAATGTACGAGGACTCAATACTACCGCTATAGCAAGTGGCAATGCGGATCGTGATCCCCAAGGAGGGACTAGCGATGGAAGCTTTTTTAGTAAGTACTCTTTTAAGTTACAAAGAATGGTTAAAGATCTTCTTTTAGTTCTTTAAAAGAAAATGAAAAAGAGTTAAAGTTAAGCTAGGAAAAAAGTGATAGATAGAGAAGGTAGAGAAATGGAAGTGAATATTTACAAAGAAATGAAAAAGAGTGAAAGAAACTTGGAAGATTGTGGTGTTGGTAATTTACACTAAAATTAAAAGAAAATAAAACCAAAAAGAAAAACTTACCTCCTTTGGTTGATGACTTACCTAGAACCCCTACATGTTTTACCTTACTTCGGAGGCGATCAACGCACAACCCATAGGATCGAGCTCAGTCCCCATTCACATTACATCATCAAGATGAATAAGAATGAAATGATACGGAATCTTAAGAAGGAGAACATCATCATGAAATATCGGTGGCACTCAGACAAACATGACTATACTGATGCTTCTAGATTCACTTGGATGCTCATCATAACCAAAAGAGAAAAAGTAGAAAGAAGAAGAAGAAAATAAAAGTATAGACGAACATAAAAAAAAGTTACCTTTTGTTGCTTGTAGAAATGATGGAAGAAAGGAGGAGGGTACATCGTTGTCACTCTCAACATAAGCCTCTCTTTCTTACTTACATGAATCTCATTCTAACCTATGCTTACAAAGAAATAAAAATTACATAAAAAGAAAATAACAACTTACACTAAAAAGAATGAAAAACTGGCCTAAAATCTATCTCTTCTTGGTCGTCCTTTTTGCCTTTGAGATTGCAGGTATTTATAGGAGAAATGCAGAAGGTAGAGGAGTATGAAGATAAGAGAAGCTGGCTATTTCTGAATTTAAATCGTCCCCTTATCTTCAAACTTGATTTGACGTGGATATTCAGTTCTGATCTATAACTTATTGGCGTATTGATTGCTAAATATAACTTATCAAATGATAGAATTAGAAATAGTGATCACCTTAGGAGTTGTAACCCTTTAAGTCCTCTTTCTGGATCAGATTGAATCATCAGATTTGAGTTTTGGTAGCCAAAGTTATGATTCAAATACTAAAATATATCCAGCCAGAATCCGAGTCAAAATTGCTTCATCTCATTCGTTGATCTTCTCTCTATCCATGTATCCCTTTAGATCTGGACTCTGTATTTGACGTTATCCTCAGTTGATTTTTAGTTTTAACCACTTGATTCACCAAAAACTGAATTTAACCAACTGAATTTGGGATCATCCTCCTCTAACTAAATAGATCTAGTTAAATCTGAATTTAACTGATATTTATTTGATTTTATCCTCTTTCTTTCCATGATTATCTTCTACAAAATAGACATTTAAGACAAGGAATTTGTAGATTTATTACATAATAAATGTGGATATATAATAAAGAATAATGCAATAAATGTGTGCAATCAATAGTCATCAGGGTAGGACCTATATAGGCTGTTGATCACTCGTGTGGCTGTTAGGGTGAAGACCCGTTTAGGCTGACTCAAAGCAATCATTGTGGGTGAGTCCCCATCTTTCAGGGGGCTCCCCGAGAGATAGCCATCAGGGTAGAATCCGTATAGGCTATTTTTCCCTTCTAGCTATTAGGGTAGGACCCTTATAGGATATTGACTCACTCGGGTAGCTATCAGGGTGAAGACCCATGTAGGCTAACTCCGAGCAGTCATTGTGGGTGAGTCCTATATTTCAGGGAGCTCTCCGAGGAATAGCCATCAGAGTAGGACACGTATAGGCTATTTTTTTCCTTATAACTATTAGGGTAGGACCTGTATAGGTTGTTGACTCACTCGGGTGGTCGTCAGGATGAAAATTCATATAGGCTGACTCCGAGCAGTCATTGTGGGTTAGTCTCCCTGAGGGATAGACATTAGGGTAAGACCCGTATAGGTTATTTTTCCCTTGTAGTTACTAGGGTTAGGCCCGTATAGGCTATTGATCACTCGGGTAGCTGATAGGGTGAAGACCAGTATAGGCTATCTCTGAGCATTCATTATGAGTGAATCCCCATCTTTTATTGGGCTCCCTGAGGGATAGCCATCAAGGTAAGACCCGTATAGACTGTTTTCCCCTTGTATCCATCACGGTAGAACCCGTATAGGCTGTTGACTCACTCGGGTGGCCGTCAGGGTGAAGACACGTATAGGCTGACTCCTAGCAGTCATTGTGGGCGAGTTCCCAACTTTTAGGGGGCTCCCCATGGGATAACCATCACGGTAGGACCGTATAGGTTGTTTTCCTTGTAGCCATCAAGGTAGGCCCCGTATAGGCAGTTGACTCACATAGGTTGTCTTCAGGGTGAAGATCTGTGTAGGCTGACTCCGAGCAGTTATTGTGGGCGAATCCGCATCTTTCGGGGGGCTTCCCAAGAGATAGCCATCTAGTAGGACCCATATAGGCTGTTGATTGTGCTTGTCATACCTGGAGAAGATATTGAACATAAAAAAAAAGAGTGCATAACTTTTATTGGATATTACATGGTTCTAACATGTAGTATCATTTCGGATGAGAAAAACTCCGTTACCTGCCAGGAGTCTTCCCATTCTGAATGGTGTCGATAAGCGAGCGCTTTATTCGATAGTCTCGGCCAGGGCTTCTCCGACCTCTGGACGTTCCTCCAAGTAGGGGATGAACTCATCCAGGTATACACGTTGAACTAATTCCTCAAGTGTCTTTTAAGGGCCCAGTAATGCAGGGTAGCGGGTCCCTGATGGCCATGGAAGAAACCTTTCCCTGCTACCAGGGACTCTGTGTTATGCCTGGCTAGCTTGGGGAGTTTTACCCATTTTGATGCTTGATGATATGAAGGATTTGGTCAATCGACAACTTCAAAGGGTGAAGATGAAATCACCTAGAGGGGGGTGAATAGGTGACTAGCTAATCAAATGATGAATTAATGCGGAATTAAAACTATTTATGCAAACTAAAAACTATTAAGCTAAGTACACCAAATATAACACAAGAGTGTAGCTGAATTCCTGATGAAGGGCTCCGGACTATCTCCTCAAGATTCCTCTATATAAGAGTTGAGGTGCCGCTGTGGCTCTCTTGGTTGAATACAAGTGTGAGCAAAAAATCCCCAAGCATATATCAATTTAAGCACAAGTATATCAAGTAATGAATATGAACAATAAGAGCAGCAAGATATAAATACAAGTGAGAGATAAAGAGAGCAATTGCAAACAAGGGAGATTTGTTTCGAGGTTCGAGCTCCCTTGCTCTACGTCCCCGCCTTCAACACTATGAAGGATTTCCACTAGAATCAATCTCACCGGATCACTCGGTGCCCCCAACACCTACAAGGAGTTCACAATAGAACTCTTGGACTCACTAGTCCCCTTACTTGTTCCCACAAGAACAAACACACACAAGCGCACTAGCATGCCGAGGCCGCACCTCTACACCGAGCTCCCACAAGAACTCGAAACAACACGAACCTGCAAGTTCGCCTCCTCAAATTCAAGAATGAACACTTGGTGATCTAAACACTTTAATCACCTAAAATACTCTCAAAACAACTCTTCTATAGGATTGATATAAAATGGAAAGCTCAAGTATGTGTGAGAAAATCTTGCATGGATTTGTGGTGAAAAACTCAAGAAAACACTTTTGTAAACACTCTTGATAAACTCTCCTTTTGATATGGAGGTTTTAGCCCTAAATTAAGTGGAGATAAACACTTAGAAAGGTAGGAAAAACTAGCTTGAACCCCTTACTTGTTCCCACAAGAACAAACACACACAAGCGCACTAGCATGCCGAGGCCGCACCTCTACACCGAGCTCCCACAAGAACTCGAAACAACACGAACCTGCAAGTTCGCCTCCTCAAATTCAAGAATGAACACTTGGTGATCTAAACACTTTAATCACCTAAAAATACTCTCAAAACAACTCTTCTATAGGATTGATATAGAAATGGAAAGCGCAAGTATGTGTGAGAAAATCTTGCATGGATTGTTGGTGAAAAACTCAAGAAAACACTTTTGTAAACACTCTTGATAAACTCTCCTTTTGATATGGAGGTTTTAGCCCTAAATTAAGTGGAGATAAACACTTAGAAAGGTAGGAAAAACTAGCTTGAAAACTCTCCAAAAATCTTGTTAAAAATAGCTCAAAACAGCCCCATATAAATAGGCTAAAAAAACTAGCCATTGGGGACAACTCAGCAGATTTTTCTGTTGTCGGTTGACCGCCCGATCGACCGGCCAACGGTCAGATTTCTGACTGTTGTGCCATTGGTCGACCGGCCGATCGACCGAGGCCTGGATACAGAGAGCAGAAGCTCTCTGCCGGTCGACCGCCCGATCGACTGGGGCGAGAACTATAGAGCAGAGCTCTCTGGCGGTCGACCGGCCTATCAGCCAAACAGGCCGTGCACGTCTGTGCACATCGGGACCAGACCGGTCGATCGAGTTCTGTCGCGGTCAACCGTCCGATTGACTGGCAGAAGACCTAGTCAAATATTTTTAGGGATTAAAACTTTGTCTTTTTACCTTCAATAAAATCTCATAAATTCTCATAAATTCTGCAAAAGTAAGTTCATTAATATACTTTGATATACAAACCTGTTTGATTAAAAATCAAAACACATTACAAACAATTTGAACTATTTTTGTAATATAGAAATTTTGGCTTAAACAAAAATCTGTATTTTTCAAAATCAAAATTTTCAAAACTTCTCCAAATACAAAAATAAGATATTATAAACCCTTTTGAAGCTTAGTGTGTATGGATATGATCCACTACATATATATGATGAAATATATATATTTTTGACAATAAGCTCTAAAATAAGTTTTGATAAAACACGTATATTTTGAAGCTTAAAAATCAAACCGGTATTTTCTAAAACAAAAACTCTTTTATGAAAAGACATATAAATCTTGTGTGTGAGTGTATATGAACTTGAGCAATCCACCAACTAATCTATCCTTTACATTTTATCTAAAAAATTCTTGACACTTACAAAACCCGACACAAGTCTTCTGAAAGTCTTCTCTTGAAAATCGTCTTCTCCCTTTTGACTTGGTCCAAACCCTAATCCAATGAGCTAGACTCCTCATGAGTACTTGATGCGATCTTGATGTGCGAGCTCTTGAATCAACATGTACTAGCTCTAAAACTTGACTTTAAATCCTTTATTGAAGCTAAACACCTACTAAGATCTTAATCAGATATCTGAGACTAAATAAACACAAGATCATTAGTACTATAACCACATAAGTTAATCATCATCAAAACTAAAGCGATGGGCTTCGGGCCAACAATCTCCTCCTTTTTGATGATGACAAAACTAATGGAGTTATATATGCATGGATTAAAGATAAGTATCATAGAAGCTCCCACTTAACTCATGCATACCAATAAACAATAAGATATTCAATAAAGTACATAAAATTAAACAAATATATATGCATAAACAAGGAGATAAACATGCATAAATCAAAAATCCTTCTCCCCAAAAACCTTCTCCCCATTTTTGTATAAAACAAAGAGAATCCTTCTCCCTCTTTTTTTGTTATAAAATAAGAAAATGAATTAAACATGCATATATAAATCATCAAATATTTCCCCCTTTTTGTCAATAAACATGCATATATAAATCAAATACCTCTCCCCCTTTTTGTCAAATCATCAACAAAGGGGCCAAAACAAATCAAACAATAATGATATATATGCGATATACATTCCTGAAGTAGAGAGATGTGAAGTTAGCTCCCCCTGCATACATGCATTATATGAAGAAGGGATGACAAAACCCTAACTCACATAACACATAATAACAATGCATAAGCGGAGATATGAAGCTCCACCTACACATGTGTACCATATAAAGAAGAGATGTCAAGCTCCTCAATATAAGATACACTCAACATGAATCTATATATAGAGAAGATGTTAAGTCCCTTTGCATATAGGCAATTCATATCAAGAAATTTGAAATCACTTTAAAAAAAATTTTGAAATCTCTTAAGTCAACAAAATAAATTTTGAGATACCACTTGGAAGCAAACAAAATTTTTAAGATACCGATGAAAGTAAAACATTTTGTATTTTTGATACCAATTGAAATCTATTGTAAATTTTGATACCAAATAAAATGTCAATTTAAATACCAATTTAAATATATTGTAATACCAATTGAAATCTATTGTAAATTTTAATATTAAATAAAATGTCAATTGAAATACCAATTGAAAATAATGCATAAGCTTATAAAGACACCAATTTATTTTAATTTTAAGTCAAGCTTAGCATAAACATAATTTATGCTTTAAACATGTAATAGATATTGTAAATCAAGCACAATCAATATATATATATATATATATATATATATATATATATATATATATATATATATATATATATATATATATATGAAAAAAATACCATTTGAAATTGATATTATTTGATATTTTGAAGCATACATATATAGAAATAAAATATGGGTATACAAAAATAGAATTCATAAGAACATGTGTATAACTCATATGTATCCACCCTATTCATGCACAAGTTAAAAAGATTTTCAGTAAGACTCACAAGGAATGGTCACCCATCCAACCGCCCTTCAAGGGTAGAAGTTTTCAAAAATAAGATTTAAAAATAGTTGTATTTTGAAAACACTACCAAATGAAGAATAAATAACTAGTTTAAAGTAATTTTTAAAAAACTAGTTAAAGATCCTTTAAACATGAAACCAAATCATATGTATTTCATGAAACATACCAAATACACAAGAGTTGACACTCAAAATCTATAAAGCTCAAAAATTCTCATGAAAATAATGTCATGAGTAAACTAATGAAGTATGAGTACACAAGAATCATGTAAATAGCATTTTCATGAAAATGATCAATAAGGCTCAAAATAAATATGAATTTCTTTTTATCAATTAAATATGAAAATCATAAAATCAACCTTCAAGGTATATATATGTTCTATCAAAACTAACAATATAAATACATATCCTAAACACAAACGAGTTCACAATGTAATTTGCATGAAGGCAAGTGACTCAAGGGTATACATATATATTTATTAATTTTAGACAAGAATTAACATATACATGTAGCAAAACATGCACAAAGATAGGCAAAAAAGTGTAAATGAGGGAATCATCAAAACTAGGTTATACATGTACATGTAATGAGTACAAATCAGCAATGAAGGTCAAACATATAAGAATCAAATGTTGCTCACTACTTATACAAGTATGGACACAAGTTTTAATGAAATCTACATCAAACATGTATTCACCTCATGAAGCACAAAAATAAAACATGCTAAAAATATTATCTATATAAAAGCATGTAAATTAAAATAGGAGTTTAAAGATAGTTACCAAACCATGTGCACTAATCTCTAAGTCTCCAAAACAAGGTGGTCCTCCCACCAAACTTCCTTGATAGCGATGCATTAATAGGGTATGTCCATCTAGCTCTTGCATCCACCACTAAGGCACTAATCCTCTCACGTCATGTGAGAGCCCGCACCTACATCAAGCACAAGAGGTAAAAATTTTGGTACCCATTTTCTTTTGGGTCCACGGGGTTAGCATTATTTGGAACCCAAACATTTTTATTAACAAAATTTATAAAATTTACCTTATCATAACAAAACTTTGCTAAATGGCCTTTGCGGCCACAATGTGTTCACTTGTACACTCTAGCATGCACATGAGAGTGAGTGTGATCATGATGTGCAAAGTGTGCATATGTATGCCATAGGTGATGTGCATGAACATGTGGAGCTTGTTTCTTTTGACACAAGGTTTCAATCTATTATGATAGAATGCACAATTGCTCAAAGTTGAGCTCAAACAATTTATTTTATTTTTCAAAAATTGAATCTCATTTTTATCATTAGTGGCATGAAGAGCATGGCAAGTATGAGAATCAACAACCTTATTCTTTTTAGAACTATTTTCTTTTTTTTGAAACAATTTTTCTTTTTAAAGAGTTATTTTCTTCCAAAGCAATTTCTTTTTCTTTTTCCACCAAGTTGATTTTATTTTTCAAAGAATTATTTCCTTCACAAAGATCATTTAATTTAGAAAATAAGAAAATATTCTCCTTTTTTAAAGATTCATTTTCTTTAGAAATATTTTTCAATTTATTTTGAAAAGAATCTTTTTCTTTTGAAATGGACTCATATTTATTTTTCAATCTTTTATGGTCCTTTTGAAGCAAATCATATTTTTCAAGAAGTTGTTGACAAAATGAAGCAAGATCATCATATGATATGTCAACATCCTCATCAAACTCGAATTCAAAATTTACCTCAAGGGGGTTATCCCCTTGGACCATGTAGCATAAGTTGGAAGCATCACTTCCATTATCCGAGTCACTCCATATAATATTGCTTTTGTTCGCCAAAGGAGACTATAGTGTTCCATACTACAAAAACCGAATCAAAGTTAGAAGCCCTAGACAAATGTTCATCATTTAGGGTTGACTTTAAAGTATGGATTGTTTTTGCATTAACCTCAAGATATTTGTCATTTAAACAATAAGAATCTTTAATAGTGGCAAAATAAATATGAATATCTAGGACTTTGAAGTATATTGACATCTTAACCTTCCAAGTTTGGATGTTAAGAATATCAAACATGGGAGGTGACATGAAATCCATGTGTGTGTATAAATATTGTGATTAGCTAAAAATGAGGATCTTAACTCTAGATTGTTAGACCCAAATCAAGAGCATCAAGCTCTGATACCAATTGAAATCACCTAGAGGTAGGGTGAATAGGTGACAAGCTAATCAAATGATGAATTAATACGGAGGTAAAACTATTTATGCAAACTAAAAACTATTAAGCTAAACACACCAAGTATAACACAAGAGTATAGACGAATTCCCAGTGAAGGGCTTTGGACTATCTCCTCAAGATTCCTCTAGATAAGAGTTGAGGTGCCGCTATGTCTCTCTTGATAGAATACAAGTGTGAGCAAACAATCCCCAAGCATATATCAATTTAAGTACAAGTATATCAAACAAGTAATGAATATGAACAATAAGAGAAGCAAGATATAAACTCAAGTGAGAGATAGAGAGCAATCGCAAATACGGGAGATTTGTTTCGAGGTTCGAGCACCCTTGCTCTACATCCCCACCTTCAACACTATGAAGGATTTCCACTAGAATCGACCGGATCACTCGGTGCCGCAACACCTACAAGGAGTTCATACTAGAACTCTTGGATTCACTAGTCTCCTCACTTGTTCCCGCAAGAACAAACATACGCAAGCGCACTAGCTTGCCGAGGCCGACCTCTACACCTAGCTCCCACAAGAACTCGAAACAACACGAACCCGCAAATTAGTCTCCTAAAATACAAGAATGAACACTTGGTGATCTAAACACTTTGATCACCTAAAAACACTCTCACAGCAACTCTCCTATAGGATTAATATAGTAATGGAAAGCTCAAGTATGTGTGAGAAAAACTTGGATAGATTTGTGGTGAAAAACTCAAGAAAATATTTTTGAAAACACTCTTGATAAACTTGAAATCACCTAGAGGGGGGTGAATAGGTGATAATGCTAATCAATGCACAATTAAAAATGTTATGATGCAACGATCACCTAAAACAAGATTAGAAGCCGAATACCCCGTGAAGGGCTCTGAACTCTTTCCTCGTGATTCCTCTAGATAAGAGTTTGAGGTGCGTATTGCAATCTTGTTGCATGAGTATTTGATCGACAATATGATTATGAAGCAAGTGTATATAGCAATGAATATGAAGAGAAAGTACAATGTTGCAATGAATATGTAGATGAAGAAAATGAAGCAATGAATAAGAAGCAATGAATATAAAGCAAAGAAATAAAGCAAGAAGCAAGTAAACCAAATGCAAACACCGAAAATTTTTCCGAGGTTCGAGCACCCAGCTCTACGTCCCCGCCTTCACCCAGAAGGATTTCTAACCACTATAACTTCACAAAGAATTACAATCACACCGGAGTACCAAACTCCACAATCTCGAATACAAGTATTTCTTGGTGATCAAAAGACCACAAACTCTCTTTTACAAAAGCCTCTTTCCCTTACAAGAACCCTGTAGAACAATAGTTAGAATTGAAGCTCAAATATTGTAAGTGGAAAAAGAAAAAGAACTTGAGAGAGTTTTGAAACTAAAACTTCAGGAATGAGAGATTCTTCAGCACAAAACCCAAGGACCAAACTCTTTTGAAAGCCTTTTGAAAACTTAAGTATTTTGCAAATGCTTGTTGTTAAAAACATAACCCTAATCACCCCTATTTATAGGATAGAGCTAGGGTTTAAAGGGTAAACTCATATAATAGTAATTAGGAAGTATTTGACCCATAAAATATCCCCTAAATTCGTTTAGAAACGAAAAAGAATCAATTAAAACGTGTTTTAAAAAACTAGCCGTTATGGCAGAAAACCCACTTATGGTCGACCGGCCGGTCGACCGGTTTTCAAATAAAAAGAGCCCTTGCGTCTCCCGGTCGACCGCTCGGTCGACCGAAACAAATAGAGAGTTACTGTCTTGCAGTCAGTCGACCGTCCGGTCGACCGATAGGGTCCGGTCGACCGGGAAACGTGCACACTTGCACGCACCCAACGGTCAGATTCCCGGTCGACCGGTCGGTCGACCGATCTGACCTGACATAGAGTCGGTCGACCGGTCGGTCGACCGTCTCAGGTCAAAACTTGAATTTTGAAAAGTATTTTGAAGAGTTTAAGATAGTTTTGAAAATAGTTTTTGACATAACTAGGTATAATACATAAAATGGAGTTTGTAAGTAATAAACTTTATTTTAAAAATATTTTGTATATATTTATAGGAGAAATTTTTAGAAAAGACATGTGCGCAAAACGTGTGTGTAGGAATATTGAGCTTCAACCTATCCATTACTCTTTAACAAAACTATAAAACTAAAAACAAGACTAATGAAGTCTCTTGAGCCAAACTGAAGTCTTGAGCCATCCAATGCCTTGCTAGAGCCTTCTCTTCTATGGACATTCCCTCTTGTGTCTTTTTCCTTATTTGCTTCATGAACCAAGAAAGTCTTGCAAAAGCTAAACAATGGCCTTTAAAATAGTACTAACCTGAAACTTCATCTTAAACAACTTATTAGTACCATATAGCTCCTAAGTGTTTTGTTATCATCAAAACTCTAAACAAATGGAGAGTGTAACCTCTTGGGCCAACAAAACTCTCCTTTTGATATGAAAGTTTTAGCTCTAAAACAAGTGCAGATAAACATATAGAAAGGTAGGGAAAACTAGCCTGAAAACTCTCCAAAAAATCTTGTTGAAAACAGCCCCATATAAATAGACTCAAAAAACAAGCCGTTGGGAACAACTCAGTAAATTTTTTTGCTGTCAGTTGACCGCCCGGTCGACTGGCCAACGGTCAAATTTCTAACCGTTGTGCCACCGGTCGACCGAGGCCTGAATACAGAAAGCAGAAGTCTCTGCCGGTCGACCGGGCCAGATCCAAAGAGCAGAGCTCTCTGACAGTCGATCGGGTCGGTCGACCAGCCCACCAGCCAAACAGGTCGTGCACGTCTGTGCACATCGGTCGACCGACTTCTGTGGCGGTCGACCGGCGAAAGACCTGGTCCAACATTTTCAGGGATTAAAACTTGGTCTTTTTACCTTCAATAAAATCCCATAAATTCTCATAAATTCTACAAAAATAAGTTTATTAATATAATTTGATATACAAATATGTTTAATTAAAATTCAAAACACATTACAAACAATTTAAACTATTTTTGTAAAATAGAAATTTTGGCTTAAACAAAAATCTGTATTTTTCAAAAATCAATTTTTTCAAAACTTCTCCAAATATAAAACAAGATATTTTAAACCCTTTTGAAGCTTAGTATGTATGGATATGATCCACTACACATATATGATGAAATATCTATGTTTTTGACAATAATCTCTAAAATAAGTTTTGATAAAACACATGTATATTTTGAAGCTTAAAAATCAAACCGGTATTTTCTAAAACAAAAACTCTTTTATGAAAACACAAATAAATCTTGAGTGTGAGTGTATATGAACTTGAGCAATCCACCAACTAATCTATCCTTTACATTTTATCTAAAAATAAAATATTGACACTTATAAAACCCGACACAAGCCTTCTGAAAGTCTTCTCTTGAAAATCTTCTTCTCCTTGTTGACTTGGTCCAAACCTTAATAAAATGAGCTAGACTCCTCTTGAGTACTTGATGCGATCTTGATGTGCGAGCTCTTAAATTAACATATGCTAGCTATAAAACTTGACTTTAAATCTTTTGTTGAAACTAAACACCTACTAAGATCTTAATAAAATATCTGAGACTAAATAAATACAAGATCATTAGTACTATAACTACATGAGTTAATCATCATCAAAACTAGAGCGATGGGCCTTCGATCCAATAAAAGACTGGGGCATCCTCGATTTTCACCATTATTGGGGAAGTGTTCTCCTTCTGTGTTAGGGCGTGACGTCCCCTCACACGCTTCCGTAAGCTATCGGCTTGAAGGATCTCGGGGTCCCCATGCACTAAGGTTACTTTGGATCTCATCTTGTTTAGGTTGAAACATAGATCGATCAGGGCTGTGGGATGTTGGTTGACATCAGAGGAGGAGTCCACTTGAGTCTCCCTGGCACCCAACTCGATGACTTTTGTTGCGCTACTCGAAGAACCTTTATCTGTGTAAGCAATTAATGGTTGACCTGTGTTACTGTGTCTCGCTCAGGTTTCACAGTATCACAATAAATGACAATTAGTTCTCACTCGCGATCTTTGTTGGCTCGATGTTCACCTAACCGTCATCCCAGGTTTGTTACCAACTAGATGAGTTGCCCACAGGAGTGGACTGATCGATTAATTTCGTCGGGAGCATTGGCGTTATAACGGGTTGCATTGTTGTGCACCATATTGTTATGCGAGGGTATTTTGTGAAAGGGTTAGGGTATTGGATGGGGAGATCTCGAGAGTATGGTTTCAAGGATCTCAACGAAAGCACAAAATGCTATAGGTAACTTTCAGCACAACTACAGAGACTTACATGGAAAACTTGAAAGGAAAAAACCACAGAGAGGGGGAAAGAGATTCCACTCTAATAATGACATTTATAATGGTGATTCTCTGGTGTACTAGAATTTCTGGGCTCAATTAATTGTCTTCCTCCACGTTAGAAGAGATTTACTATCTATTCAAGTAGCGTCTGTTAGATAAGCCTCAGAGTCTAGCTCTATTTAAACATCTAATTGCTTATCTCAGAGGCGGCTCAAGCTGAACATACTGGTTTGGTTGAGCGAGAGTTCATCTTTATCTGATAGTCTGCGCCCAGTTGTTGAGGTGGTTAATCTGTTCCCGAGCTGTAACTACTGAGATCGAATGAAGATTTGGTTTAGAGATAGAAATTTCTCATAACAACTTTATCTCTTCCTTCTAACTACCTGCGCTTAGAGCTTGAATTGATCAAAGACTCCAGCATGAAAGTTTTGGAAGCAGTCACGTGCCGCGCGCCTGTTTGATGCTAGATGGATACATGGTATGATCTTGAGAGGGTCAAAAACTGACCACTATAGTAGTAAATAATTTGATTTTCAGAAGTGGGTCTAGAATACCATTGTAAACTTACCTCTTCATATTATGTTGGGCATGAGAAAATCATAGCAGATTCCATAAGAAATAATGGGTTCAATTTTTTTCTAACATGTATTTACACCTTTTTTGTCATATTGTAACAACCAATTTAACCATCATGCTATTGTAATTTCAATCTCCAGTTTAAAAATAGTTATTAATTTGAAATGTTCTCCTTGTATTCCAATTTTGAATTTCAATTTCATTTGCACCACCATTATACTTGTTTTATTTGTGATAATATAATAAGATATTGCATAAGAAATAACAGGTTCATTTCTGTCCAAGGTTCATATTGTCAACAGATACAATGCAACATTCTGCAAAAGCTTTGCATAATAAGTACCAATATTTTTGCTAAAACGATTATACACTAAAAGCCAAGAAATAAATAATTCGTTAGCCCAAAGGCCTTCTACCCTAGTTTTGATGATGATTAACTCATGTAGTTATGTTTACTAATAATCTTGTGATTTTAAGTTTCAGATCCTTTAGCAAGATATTAGTTGATGCATAGCTCAACAAAGGATAAAATGTCGAGTTTAGAAGCTTTTCATGGTGATTCCGGTGCCAAAGCTTAAAGATCATTCATTTGCACTCGGTGGATCACGTTTGGGACCAAGCTGACTTGAAGATGGAAGATCATCAAGAAGACTTAGGTATCCTAGTTTAGTTTAGTGTGTTTAGATCCATTTGTAAAGCTTAGTATAGTTGATATGCTCAAGTGCACATAACACACACGTTTTATGTTTGGATTTGGTTTTCATGAATAGTTGATCAAAACAAGTTTAAATAATTTTTATGTATATTAGATGTGTTCAATATACATACATGCTTTATTTCTTAAACAAACTTATTTTGATATGTCTATTCATGAGTTTTAGGAAAAATCAGATTTCCTATTGAAAAATCCAAGTTTGATAAAAATACATGTTTTGGTTTTTGGTAAAAATGATAAGACATAAAAATAGTTCATATTGATTGATATTTGAGCTAAACTTTTTATCACATATTTATATATCAATACAAAATGATAAAACTATTTTTGGGTATTTTTACAAGACTTAAAAAAATTTTAGAAAAATATTTTAACATGTGTTTCTGTCCCAGAACAGTGGCTGACAGGCCAGGTCGGCCGACCGCACGGGTCGACCGCACCTAAGGCCGGTCGACCCATGAGGTCGACCGACGTGCACAAGCCTGTGCACGTTTGGCAGACACAGGGACGTTCGGTAGAGGTTCCCTCGGTGGGAGATAGTGGATTGGAAATTCTACACAGTGGTGTAGGCGGGGATGTAGAGCAAGGGGCTCGAACCTCGAAACATATCTTGGCCTTTGCGTTTGATCCATTGTCTCTAAACTCTCTCTCTCTTTTATTTGTGCAAAGCATCATTCATATTGTCATATCATTCATTGCTTGTGTTGCCTTGCATCTTTTATCTTGTTCATCCTTATATACTTGGCTTGCTTGTGTGTGTGCCTCACTTATACTTAACCACAAGAGCTTCACTTAGCACCTCAACCCATATCTAGGGGAATCAAGAGGAGTTAGTTCAGAGCCCTTCACGGGGATTCGGCTACACTTGTGTGTTGTATTAAGTGTGTTGCAAAATTTGCATTAGCTTCCGCATTTAGCGCACTTAGTTTCTAGATTAACATTTACACCTATTCACCCCCCCTCTAGGTGTTTTTCATAATTTGGTGCCAGCCAGGTAAAAGCCTCAAGATTACTTTTACACAAATAATATCCACTTTATAAGACCAAAAATAACACCTAATGAAGTTAAATATCAAAGATTCTAGTGCAAAAAAATTAATCCAAAAACCAAAGCACCTAAAGGTTCATAAATCCAAGTTCAACAAAAAAGAAAGAAGCAGAGCATCCTAAAGCAATCACTACAACATCGTAGCAGTTTAAAATGATTGTTAAAAAGCAATGATGGCAGTTCAAAAATCACCTTCTATCCGGATGACATGAAAAATTCATAGCGGTTTTTGACCAACGTCAAATCTAACATGTCATGACAGTTCAGAGTATAACCACTAGGAAAATACAAATTTTCACAGTGGTTGTATATATAACTGCTGTGAAAGATCTGTGAAAAATTTAGCCTTTCATGGCAGTTCTTTAAATAACCGTCGTAAAGATAAATTTCACGGCGATTATTGTTAGAAACCATCGTGAAATTCTTTTTTTTAAAAAATAAAAATAACAGATTACAAGTTTACAGAAACATTCATACAATAATAGATACATAATTAGAGACACAGAAGATTTCTTGTAAAAATTAACATGCTTGCAAACATTAGATTACAAAAAAAACATGTAAACAAATATTAGATTACAGAAACAAAACATGTCTGATTTCTCTGTAACAAAACATGTAAATAAACATTGATTACAGAAACAAGTTATAGATATAAAACTCAAGAACTCTTGAATTCTTAAATTATAGAAATAAATTACAGATACAACTGTTGAGGTGCATCATTGAAGCAAATTACAGAAACAAATTATAGAAGCAAATTACAGATACAAATTATAGAAACAAATTATAGAAATAACTTGAAGGGCATCATTGAAGCTTAACCACTATTTGTAATAGTGGGTGTGTGTACATGTATATGTGTGTCCACATGTGTGTGTACATATATATGTGTGTGTGTGTACATGTATATTTATATGTATAAATATGTGTGTGTGTGGGCGCGCGTGCGCGCGCATGTATACATATGTGTGTGTACATGTATATTTATATATGTGTGTTTGTACATGTACATGCAGGTGTACATATATATATATATACATATATATATATATATATATATATACACATATATATATATATACATATATATATATATATACATATATATGTATATATATATACATATATATATATATATATACATATATATATATATATACATATATATATATATATACATATATATAATATACATATATATATATATATATATATATATATGGGTCTACATATGTATATATATATATATATGGGTCTACATATGTATAAATTTGTTTGTACATGTATATGTGTATATATACATGTACCGAATAGAAAACATGTACCAAAATTAAAATATGCACAAACTCAAACATCAAAATAAATGTGTTTAAACACAATACTCTCTCTATGAAAAATATTTATCCCCTTACTCTTTCCGAACATCATCCAATTCCTCATCTGAATATTTTCTTTACTATCAAACTGCAAACATATTGAGTTTTTTGTGTTAGTTTTAATACATATTAATAAAAAACTTAAAGCAACTTTAAGGTAGAGGATTATTAGGCATTGTCGACCGCTTCATCTTCTTTCGTTGTCATATGTGCGATTCAGTATGGACAAATAAAACTGTTTTAGTGTTTTGTTAGAAGATTGAGCAATTTGAAATGACAAATTAAAGAACTAACTTGTTAAGTTATTTGATGGCACTGAGGCGAAGGAGATATTAAAGATGGATGGGAAAATCCCTACAAAGAATCGTCAATCTATAATATATGTTTTTAGTGATTTGACAAGTGAAAAAGGTCCTATCGATATCAACAAAAACATGTTCTGAAGGAATAAGTTTTGTTGGTACTTCAAGAGTGATTCTAATTGATTTTCTTTTGAACTCGTCTATGGAACATCAAAGAACATCAATTAGAGCCATCCTTGAAGTATCAACAAGACTTATTCCTTCAAAATATGCTTTTGTTGATATTAATAGGACCCTTACTTCACTTGTCAAATCATTGAAAATATCTACTGTAGATTGGCGATTCTTTATAGGAATCTTTCCATCCATCTTTAACACTTCTTTATCCTCAGTCCAATCATATAACTTAATAAGCTGGTCCTTATCATTTCCAATAGCTCAATGTACTGACAAAGCATTAAAACCTTCTTCTAGTTGATCTTGCTCACTACATCGACTTCTTCTCTTTCATCATGTCTTCTATCTTTTGAAATAATTGGTCTATCTCCTTATGCACTCTCACCATGTAATATTCATCTTGTATAATTTTGATCAATTCCGTTAATGATTTTATCTAATTTTGATCCATTTTTACCTAGTGTAGACATTATATACAAAAAATTGAATTAACAACATACATAATATGTAAAGGGTACAAATTGATAATCTAATTATAGTGATTTTTTATTTTTATTTTACTTTTTGTTAATATTTTTGATGAGGTCATTCTTATGATTACAATATTTTCATTTCTACATACATACATTAATTTTTTGATATACACATATTAATTTTTATACATATACCACATGCGCACATACATCACATGCACACGCACTCACAACCTCCCTCCACACACATTACACACACACAACACACACGTAACATACACACACACCCCCCCCATTTGCACACATAAGCACCAACACGCCTACCCCACCACCACCACCGCACACATGCATCACACACATACCGCCACAAGCACACACCCCACCCACATGTAAGGGCAAAAAATGATTTTTTTTTCACCTACTTTTAGGGCAACAAACAGCCCCTAGACAATCAAACCACCCCTAGACAAACAAACCACCCCTAAAAATAAGTTTTCCAACAACTATCAAGGCAAAAATGAGGAAGAAGGGAACCTTTTGTTTTAAGATTCAAAATGTAAGAAATCAAAGAATTGGATTTTAATAATTCATCACCCCAATTATTATTATTTTATCACTCAAAATAAATAAATAGTAGGGGTGGAAATGAGAAAGAAACAGATAAAGAACCAAGAATTTTGTAATCTGTTTAATTATAGGTTCCTTTATTAGGTCAATTTAGACTACAGATTTAATCATAAATAATAATAATAAATTTAATAATAAATTTTAAGGTATATAATTTAGAGGGAAAGGGGAAGAAAAAACTTACAATGTTATCGAGATGGTGAAATTACACCTAGAGGGGGGGGTGAATAGGTGTAAGACTAATCAATTCAAAATCTAATGCAAAATAAAAATGATATGATGCAAACGATCACTCAAAGTAAGATTAGAAGCCGTATGCCCTGTGAAGGGTTCTGAACTTCTTCCTCGTGATTTCTCTAAATAAGAGTTTGAGGTGCTCAATGCAATCTTGTTGTAAGAGTATAGATCGACAATAGATGAATGAAAATAAAGTAGATAAGAGAGATAAGAAATCAATCGCAAACAAAGAGATTTGTTTCGAGGTTCGAGCACCCAGCTCTACATCCCCGCCTTCACGCAGAAGGATTTCTGATCCACTAGAATTTTCACAAAGGATTACAATTATTAGGGAGTACCCAAATCCTCAATCACACTCCTCTAGCCCAGAGGTAGTTTGGCCACAAGTACAATAATCACTTGGTGATCAAAAGACCACAAACTCTCTTTTGAAAAACTTTTCTTTATAAAACCCTAGAGAATAATATGTAAGATTGAAGCTCAAGATTTGTAAGTGAAAATAAAACAAAGTAGAAGAGAGATTTGATTCAAAAACTTCAGAAATAAATCAATGATTAGAGCACAAAAACTGAGAGTAAAAACTTCTTTCAAGAATACTCAAACTTTGAATTCTTTGCAATAGTTGTTGTAATTCTCCTCAACCCCAACCACCCCTATTTATAGGATTTAGGTAGGGATTAAAGGGTAAATATCTATTTTGACTAATCAGGAATGATATGACCAAAATTCAGCCTAAAACCACATTTAAGTTAAAAATAACATTTTAAAATAGGTTTAAAAAACAAGCCGTTTGGCCAGAAAAGCCAAGCACGGTCGACCGGCCGGTCGACCGATTTTCGAAAATTTATGACCGTTGGCTAACTCTGGTCAACCGCCCAATCAACTGTCCGCAACTGAGAGTTTGGGTCAGTCGGTCGGTCGACCGCTCGGTCGACAGTCATGGGGTCCGGTCGACCGGGGAATGTGCACACATGCACACACCCATGGTTCAGAACTGCGGTCGACCGCGTGATCGACCGTTCTGACCTGTAACAGAGCCGGTCGACCGCCCGGTCGACCGCAACAGGTCATAAGTGAAAACTTAGTTAGAAATGATTGGAAGATATGTTTATTTTCAAAGGGATTTTTGTAAAGGCTTTTGTAAAATACAATAATCAAAGTACGCATATACTAAAATAGGACTTTTAAAGTATTTTAAACAAGAGTCAAAATAATCTTTTGAAAACACGTGCAATTTTGTGTGTGTAGGGTATTTGAGCTTCAATACTATACACTATTCTTTAACAAACTAACAACATAAAAATTCATAGGTAGGTGTCTCTGAACGGCGTTGCCAGGCTAGACTCTCTTATCCTATGAGTGAGTCCTCTTGAGCCATCAACCTTGTAACATGCTTGAGAACGCTTGAGCCATCAAGACTTGTATAAACCTGAAATTCATTCTAGAACCTCTATTAGTACCAAATAGTTTTTATATGGTTTATTATCTGATTGAGGCAAAACCTGCACATAAAAATACAGAATTTTAGATTTAGCAATAGAGATGTGCAAGTGCTCAATTCTTACCGTGATAGCAAGTGGCTATGCGGGTCGTGATCCACAAGGAGAGTTTGCGATGGAAGCGTTCAAGGTTTTTGTTGAAATCTTTGTGAAGAAAAAATGAAAGTTCTTCTTTGTTTTAAGAAATAAAAATGAAAGAAGAGTTAAAGGTTAAAGTTAAAAAGAAAGTGATAGATGAAGAAGGTGGAGAAAACTAAAGAATGACTATATACAAATGAAGTGAAAAAAAGAGTGAAAACGATTTGGAAGATGTGGTGAAAGAAATCGTGTTGGTGATCTATGCTAAAGAAATAAAAGAAAAGAAAGAAGGTTGAATAAATACTTACCTAATTTGATTGATGACTTACTTGGAATCCTTGCATGTTCTACCTTGCTTGGAGGCGTTCAACGCATAGATCATAGGATCGAGCTCAGTCCCTTTTCGCATTATATCATCAAGCCTTGCAAGAATGAAGTGATATGGATCTTGAGGAGGAGAACGTCTTCATGAAGTATCGTTGGCACTCACAAAGGCTTTTGTTTACTTATACTTCTGGATTCACTTGCACGCTCATCAAAAACAAAAGAGGTAAAGTATAAAGAGGAAGAAGGAAACAAAAGAAAATACGAACATAAAAAGAAGCTTTTACCTTTATTAATTGCAGAAACAATGGAAGAAAGGAGGAGGGTACATCGGTGTCACTCTCAACATCAGCCTCTCTCTCTTACTTACATGAATCTTCATCTAACCTAAGCTTACATACAAATTACATAAAAACAAAAGAAGAACCTAAACTACAAGAAATGAAAACTAGGCTAAATCCTATCTCTGCATGGTCGTCCCATTTTCAATGCAAATACTGGCTTTTTATAGGCAAAAACCCAACCTACAGGATCGCGGGAAGAGTGGGGAAGCAAACGCTCCCCCTAACTCCACAACCAAGCCGCGAAAACGCGGCTTTGGCCGCGTTTCCGCGGCCAGGGTGGCGGCCAGGTGGCCACACCCTGTTGGTGGGTCTCCCTGGGGTTTCCTTCTGCTTTTATCTTCAGTTGGTTTTCTCGTTTGAGTCCAGGATTGTGACGAAATGGACTTTGATTCTTAGCTTTAATCGATCGATTCTGAGAGGATTCTTCTCAACCGGTTTTCAACCTCTTGATTTTGCCCTAATTTACTGAGTGTGAATTTATTCTGATTTAATTCAGAATTTGGTGGGCTTTTGGGCTTATTTCTCTTCATCTCCTTAAGGAATCGGCCTGCAAATAAATTAAACAATTAATTAGGACAATGCTGATTTTATTCTATAATAAGTATGAAAATATGATACTAAATATGGAACATTAGCGATCAATCACACCCCCATACCTATCTTTTGCTCGTCCTCGAGCAAAGCAACTAAAGTATACTAAGGATTATTAGACCACTTTCACAGGTCACGCAATTGCACTGAGCATGTGCAACAAGCCGTTAAACCTCTAGGTTTCCCCTAGAGGACGAGTTTTGTCTCGTGAGGGTTTTCAGCGGATTGCACCCACAAATCCATAAAGAAAGAGAAATAAAGAGTTAGTATTTTCGAAAAGAATTTTGAAAGAGAAAATATTTGAAATATAATTGTAAGATTTAAGTAATCTATAAGTTATAGGAAAACTTAATTTTTCATTCCTAAACTTAGTCTCTATTCAAAAATTTGTTATCAATCAAAGTAAGGAGTCAAATTGTACTTCTCATCTAATCTATTATTTTACCCTAAGTTATATGCACCTTGTGACTGTGAAAATTTTGACTAAGGGTTCATTAACTCTAACTCTTATGCCTTATTTATTTATATATATACTTTTTTTTGTGGTATCATTTCTTAGTTCTATTAGGCTTTCTAATCTGCCCATGTAACGAGCCTTTAATCGATGACTCCCAAACCAAACGGTCTTAGGGCACCAGGTGAGAAAACACCCCAAGGACTTAAGGACTCGTGCAAATAAGGCCACAAAACTAAGGATTTTATTATATGAACCTCTTTTAGGCGTGAATACTTATGCTTTATTAGGCACAAATACCCAGCTTAATCAGAGGATTTTTATATATATTTTTCTCAAACTTATCTAATCATCTTTCGCATAAATACTAAGGCTTGCTTAGGCCAAAGCACCTAGCTAATCAATAATTAGATTTGTTCATTTTTCATAGATATTTTTTCTTTTTTTTATTTTTATAAGGCATAAGAATCTTTGTTTTTGAACCCTAAGTGTGTAAGTGTATGAAGTGTGCATATTTCATCAAGGTAAAGATCAAGACTAAATTACTTTGACAAATTATCTTCCTAACTCTAAAAATCAAATAAATAATCTTATTTTGACCAAGTCTAAGAAATCCTAATTTGGATTTTCCTATTCCTTAAAATTAACTTAATTTCTTATAAAAAATATGTCAAAATATTGTTTCTATTTTCAAAAAGTTTTTAAAAGTAAAGAAAATGTTAAATTTTTTTAATAAAAAGAAAAAACTAAGTTATGTTAGAACCCTCCCCCACACCTATCTCATGCATTGTCCTCAATGTATGAATTAATGCATAGATGCATGAAAAAGACGAAAGGGAAGGAAAATGTTACCTTAAGGTGGTGGTTCCGGTGGTGGTCTGATTGGTCCACGAAATGCGGCCCAATCAACTTTTTATGGAGTTCGGAGGAACCCACCAGAAATTTCTCTAATATAACCCATTAAAATGATGAATCCATAAAGGATTTTTATTAAATATTTGACCCCATCTAATTTCCAAATTCCATAATTAATTTTGGAGTCAAATTTGTCAACCACCTTGTCCCAAAATGGAGTATGAAATGATAGAATGATTGACTTGGACTCAAGAAGTATGGGAACTAATACCGACTCAGGAAAGTGACTTAAGTCAAGTAAAGGTTCAGGAGTCGAGATTGGTTCAGGAAGTGGGTCCAAGTCAAGAAAGTGAAGCTCAAGTCCACATTTATTTTCCAACAATGGAATGTGACTTAATATTGTTGATTCAAGTTCAGGAATTATAGGTGGGGGAATCAAAACTGACTCTAAAATATTACTCAAGTTTGGTAACAAAACAGGAGTCAATATTGATTCAGAAAGTTGAACTGGATCACAGATTTGATAATCTAGGTCACATATCTCATTGAGTTCAATATCAAAAAAATGAGAACTTGCCAATTTGTCAATAGGATTTTCAAAAGTGTAAAATTGGTCAAGATCAATATGATCATCAAGAATGGGTGATTCAATTTCATGATGAATTGGCACAGGATTCAATGTTGACTCAGGAAAAAGATTGAAATCAGGTGAAGACACCGGAGTCATTATTGAATCAGGAAGTAAAATTAAATCACTAAGTTGAGATTCATGATCATATTCATTTTCAAGTTCGATTTCAGGAAAAGGATAACTTGCCAAACTGTCAATATTCTTTTCAAAATTTGAAGTTTGGGCAAGTTCAAATGATTTTTCTGAAATGGAACCTTGATTTTCAAAACAACCTGACTCATCAGCTCTAACAGGATGGTTAGTGACATCAGAACTGGTCAAACGGTGGGAACGTAGAGATTGGACCATCATATCTATGTCACGATTACGAGCGTTTTGAGCCTGAGTCATGGCTTCAAGCATCTTTTCATAGTTGATAGGTTCATTGTTTTGATGAAAAAATGAAGTATTGTCTTGGAATTGGTGGTGAAATTGTGAGTCCATCAGATTTTGGGATTTGTGTTTGGACTCACGCATACTCATTTCCAAAATTGATAGTTTTCTATTTTGGACTGGTGGAACTGGGTATGAATCTTGGAAATATTGTGGACAAGGTGGAGAAGGAGGACAAGTTGGTTGAAAATTGGACTCGGGGGAGGTGAAGCCCCACTGACTCTGTGAAGAGTTGAAATTATTATGGAAATTATGATTATAAGACTGGGGACATGGGTTATATTGATTCGGATAAGACCAATCCGGCACACTAGGTTGGTTAAAGTTACGATATGCCGGGTTGGTAATATCCGAAAATGAAGTCGGTGTGTAATATGGATTACTATTGAAGTTGGAAAAATTGTTATTATAAGCCATATCACACAATAGAATACAAACAAAAAGAAAGAAAAAACAAACAGATAAGCAAACAAATAAAAGGAAAAAATTCTAAACTAAGTTACGGTAGACCTATGACCTAGACGACTCCTAACTGATTAGACTGTCCACGGGAGGTTTAATGCAGACTTTGACCACAAGCTAATCAGCCAGGTCAGGGAAAGGTTGGTGGGAGGTTTTTCGTCAAAGACGTTCCTTAATTAAATAACCACCAACCTTCGGGCTTTCGGCCCTTAATCCCTTTCCTAGACACTGATTTGGCAGGAGTCAAATTCCAACACCTTTCCCCTTAGGATAATCTCCTAATTGAGTCTGAGATGTCCCTAGGGCCAACATCTACTCATTTTTAGTTAGGCTTGGGTTAGTGAGTGCTTGGAATCTGATTTTTGGGCTAAAGAAGGGTGATTAAATCCTCACCTTATCTTGTTAATGGGTGGTGCCCTTAAAATCAATTTATGCAAGTGTACAAGATATGTAAAAAAGATTCACTCAAAGAGATGTAAATCAACCAAGAGATGAATCCTATTCTAGATGCAATGCGAACGTACCTTGCTCCAGCACTCTTCAACAGTAAAATAAATTAATTGAAAAGACACGTGCCTAAAAATGCAAACGTCTAATCAATTTTTTATCTTTTTCAACAAGTATTTTACTGTTGGTTTATTAGCAGGCTTATGTGATGGCATATAAGAATTAAGAATTGCAGTAGCTATTTTTTGCAAAGAAAGCAACCCTGCACAAAACCTATTTAGTAGTCAACTCCTTTTTGCCGCGTATCCGCGGCTTTGGCCGCGGTAACGCGGCAAAGCAGAGGGCACTTGGTCTCTGCTTTCTAGAGCAGAGGCCCAAGACCACTTATATGTTACTGCAATCTTATTTTCCTGCTTTGCTTGCCCTATAACCTGCAACAGAGAAGAAAGTTCGTTTTAATTCTAAAAAATTTTCAATAAAAATCAGATTTCAATAAAACGTTACCCTCCCCGGCAACGGCGCCAAAAATTTGATTGAGGCAAAACCTGCACATAAAAATACAGAATTTTAGATTTAGCAATAGAGGTGTGCAAGTGCTCAATTCTTACCGCGATAGCAAGTGGCTATGCGGGTCGTGATCCATAAGGAGGGTTTGCGATGGAAGCGTTCAAGGTTTTTGTTGAAATCTTTGTGAAGAAAAAACGAAAGTTCTTCTTTGTTTTAAGAAATAAAAATGAAAGAAGAGTTAAAGGTTAAAGTTAAAAAGAAAGTGATATATGAAGAAGGTGGAGAAAACCAGAGAATGACTATATACAAATGAAGTGGAAAAAAGAGTGAAAACGATTTGGAAGATGTGGTGAAAGAAATCGTGTTGGCGATCTATGCTAAAGAAATAAAAGAATAGAAAGAAGGTTGAAGAAATACTTACCTAATTTGATTGATGACTTACTTGGAATCCTTGCATGTTCTACCTTGCTTGAAGGCGTTCAACGCATAGATCATAGGAACGAGCTCAGTCCCTGTTCGAATTATATCATCAAGCCTTGTAAGAATGAAGTGATACGGATCTTGAGGAGGAGAACGTCTTCATGAAGTATCGTTGGCACTCACAAAGGCTTTTGTATACTTATACTTCTGGATTCACTTGCAAGCTCATCAAAAACAAAAGAGGTAAAGTAGAAAGAGGAAGAAGGAAACAAAAGAAAATCGAACATAAAAAGAAGCTTTTACCTTTATTAATTGCAGAAACAATGGAAGAAAGGAGGAGGGTACATCGGTGTCACTCTCAACATCAGCCTCTCTCTCTTACTTACATGAATCTTCATCTAACCTAAGCTTACATACAAATTATATAAAATAAAAGAAGAACCTAAACTACAAGAAATGAAAACTAGGCTAAATCCTATCTCTGCATGGTCATCCCATTTTTAGTGCAAATACTGGCTTTTTATAGGCAAAAACCCAACCTATAGGATCCCGGGAAGAGTGGGGGAGCAAACGCTCCCCCTAACTCCACAACCAAGCCGTGGAAACGCGGCTTTGGCCGCGTTTCCGCGGCCAGGGTGTGGCCAGGTGGCCACACCCTGTTGGTGGGTCTCCCTGGGGTTTCCTTCTACTTTTATCTTCAGTTGGTTTTCTCGTTTGAGTTCAGGATTGTGACGAAATGGCCTTTGATTCTTGGCTTTAACCGATCGATTCTGAGAGGATTCTTCTCAACCGGTTTTCAACCTCTTGATTTTGCCCTGATTTACTGAGTCCGAATTTATTCTGATTTAATTCAGAATTTGGTGGGCTTTTGAGCTCATTTCTCTTCATCTCCTTAAGGAATGGGCCTGCAAATAAATTAAACAATTAATTAGGACAATGCAGATTTTATTCTATAATAAGTATGGAAATATGATACTAAATATGTAACATTAGCGACCAATCATTATCATCAAAACGCATAAAATGGAGAGTGTAACCTTTGGGCCAACAATCTCCCCTTTTTGATGATGACAAAACTTATAAGCTATAACACAAGATATAGAAGGGAGGTAAAAACTCCCCCTCAAATAATGCTATATTAAACAAGTTTACTATATTAAAGCATGAAGCCATAATGAAAGAATAAATATTAAAATATATTCTTTGATATAAAACAAACTTATTATTTGAGAACAAAACACAAACACAAAACACAAACAAACATATTTCTCCCGCTTTTTGTTATACATTAAAAAGGGATATATTAGTATGAAAACTCTTTAGTCAATAACACATACATTGAGTTCACCACATATAAAGAAAAATCTATTGAAATTAAGTGATTTAGTAAAATATCGGCAAGTTGAAAATTAGTAGAAACATAATCAATATCAATATCACCTTTCTCAAAATGATCACTAAGAAAGTGATATCTAATCTAATGTGCTTGATCTTACTATGTTAATTTGCATTCTTAGTCATATGAATTGTACTAGTATTATCACAAAATATTTTAATATGGTCACAATGTAAATCATAGTTAAGGAGGGTATGTTTCATCCAAAGAACTTGAGCACAACATGCCCCAGTCGCAACATACTCCGCCTCGATGGTTGAGAGGGCTACCGAATTTTATTTCTTGAAAGACCATGAAACAAGACAATTACCAAAAAATTGACATGTTCTACTAGTACTCTTCATATCCACTCTATAACCCGCATAGTCGGTATTCGAAAAATTTGTCATTGAGAATTGTCCGGTCTTCGGATATCATAACCCATTCCAATAGTGCCTTAAGATATCGAATAATGCATTTTACCGCAATCAAGTGGGATTCTTTAGGACAATATTGGAATCTAGCACAAAGACACACACTAAACATAATATCTGGCCTACTAGCCGTTAAATACAACAAGCTACCAATCATACTTCTATATAATCTTATGTCTATACTCTTACCTTGGTCATCCTTGTCAAGCTTAGTTGTGGTAGCAATGGGAGTGTTGCAAGTTTTTGAGTCTTCAAGTCCAAATTTCTTGATGAGTTCCTTAGTATACTTGACTTGACTTATGAAGATCTCATCACTCCTTTGCTTGATTTAGAGTCTAAGAAAATAGTTCAATTCACCCATCAAACACATCTCAAATTCATGTTACATGCATGATTCAAACTCCTTGCAAAGTAATTCATTAGTAGAACCAAAGATTATATCATCAACATAGATTTGTATAATAAGAATGTCACTACCAACATGTTTAGTAAAAATGTGGTGTTTACTTTGCCCTTAACAAGATTATTTTATAGAAGAAAAGTAGAAAGTCTTTCATATCAAGCTCTTGGAGCTTGTTTTAAACCATACAATGCTTTATCTAGTTTGAAAACAAAATTTGGATATATATGATCAACAAAACCAGGGGGTTGTTCAACATATACTTCATCTTCAATAAAACCATTTAAAAATGTACTTTTTACATCCATTTGAAAAAGTTTAAAATTTTTATAGGATGCATAAGTTAGTGTGATCCGTATGGCTTCTAGTGGTGCTATGAGTGAAAAGGTCTCCTCAAAGTTGATCCGTTCAACTTGGGTGTAACCTTGGGCCACTAAGCTAACCTTGTTCCTAACAACATTTCCTGACTCATCTAACTTGTTCCTAAAAATTCACTTAGTACCAATTGTTGGTCTATCATGGGGTCTAGGAACAAAATGTCAAACTTGGTTGCGCTCAAATTGATTTAGCTCTTCTTGCATAGCAAGCAACCAATATGAGTCACCTTCGGCTTCGAGAATATTTTTGGGTTCAATATGAGATATAAATGTATAATGCCCACACAAATCATGGAGTTTGGAGTGAGTGGTTACCCCCTTTGATACATCACCTATGATGAGATCTTTGGGATGATTTGTAGCATATCTCCAATCTTTAGGAAGTAGTTGTGATGGTTCCACTTCATCCTTTTGAACTCACCAATTGGTTCTTACTTGTCTTCTTGGATGGGTGAGTCCTTCAAGGATATTTTCTCTATGTCTTCACCTAAAGAATCAATCTCTACAACATTCTTAACAAATGCATTAGATTCCTCAAATTTAACATGTATAGATTCTTCAATTGTAAGAGATGATTTATTGAACACTCTATATGCTTTGCTAGTACTAGAATAGCCAACAAAAATTTTTTCAAAAGCCTTAGCATCAAATTTGTCCAAATTATCTTTGGTGTTCAAAACAAAAATTTGCATCCAAAAACTTTAAATTATGAAACATTTGGTTTTCTCAAATGATAGATTTCAAAGGAAGTTTTGAAAGTATTTTTGCACAAGTAAATTCGGTTTGATATATAGCATGCGGTGTTTATGGCCTCGGCCCATAAGTATTGAGGGAGCCCGTATTCGCTTATCATAGTCCTAGCCATTTCTTGAAGAGTTCTATTCTTCCGTTCAACTACTCCATTTTGTTGTGGAGTTCTAGGACATGACATTTCATGCTTAATTCTATTTTCATAGCAATAAGTCATAAAGAATTGGTTGACAAACTCACCACCTCTATCACTTCTTATGCATAAAATTGAAAATCCTTTTTCTTTTTCAACCCTTTTTCAAAAAATCTTAAAATACGAAAAAGTTTGATCTTTATGCTTCAAAAAGAAAATTCATGTGAAACGAGAGAAATCATCAATTAAAATCAAAACATATCTATTTTCATTTAAACTTTTAGTTTTAGTTGGTCTAAATAGATCCATGTGGATCAATTCTAATGGCCTAGATGTCATGATATCCTTGATTGGTTTGAAAGAGGACTTGGTTTGTTTTCTAAGTTGGCACGCACCACAAATGCGGTCCTTTTCAAACTTCAAATAAGGAATACCCTTCACCGATTGTTAGAATTGATTTTAGAGAGATGATCAAAAGAAACATGGCCTAATCTTCTATGTCATAACCATGAAATCTCATCAAAAGCATTTAAACATTTTGTAGTGCAATCCAAATTAAGCATATCAATAATGTAGACATTATTTTCATGAAATCCAGTAAGAATACATTCATTAGTTTTACAATCAAAAATATTGCAAGAAGATTCATCAAAAATAACTTTGAGACCACGATCATATAGTTGACTAGTACTAAGTAAATTATATTTAAGCCCATCAAGAAGAACTACATTTTTAATTAAAGGAGATGTACCAATCTTGATGTTACCTATACCGATGATGGTGCCCTTGGAGTCATCTCTGAAGGTGACGGTGCCACCTTCAACGTACCTCGATAGGATAGCAAAATTATTGATGTCCCATGTCACATGCCTTGAGCAACCACTATTAAGGTACCACTGCTCCTTACGTCTTGGAGTCTTGGTGTGTACCTATATTAAATAATTGAAAGGTTAATTTTGGTATCAATATTTTGTTGGGTCCTAATACGTTAGTGTTTCGAACCCAAACATGATTATTCATACTATTTACATGATCATAACAAAATTTGACTAAATGACCATTCCGGCCATAACAAGTACATTTATAAATTCTTCCATATTTAAAAGCATAATGAGCATGTGGTTTATGAACATGTGATTTGTGAACATGTGGTGTTTTAGCATGATTGACATGTGATGTGTTGGCATGATGAACATGTGGAGTTTTAGCATGTGAAGGTTTATCATGTTTAACATGTGAAGTGTGCATGTGTTTCTTTGAAAATATTTCTTCTAATTTAGTATTATTAAATGCACATTCTTTTAAAACATTTTCCAAATCATTTATTCTAGTTTTTAACATAGAAATCTCATTTTCATCAATTTTAGGATATTTAGCTTCGCATGCAACTCTATAGGCATCAAAATCTCTTTGTGTTGAAATAATAGTGGAAGATAATTCATCCATTTCTTTTGTAAAAATAGCAATTTGGTTGTTAAGCATTTCATTTTCCTTTTTTAACTTTAAACAATCTTCCTTCTTGAAAATCACCAAGAGGGGGGGTGAATAGGTGATAATGCTAATCAATGCACAATTAAAAATATGATGCAACAATCAACCCAAAACAAGACTAGAAGCCGAATACCCTGTGAAGGGCTCTGAACTCCTTCCTCCTGATTCCTCTAGATATGAGTTGGAGGTGCGCAATGCAATCTTGTTGTATGAGTATTTGATTGACAATGTGATTATGCAACAAGTGAATATAACAATGAAAATGAAGAGCAAGTACAATGTAGCAAAGAAAATGTGAAGCAAGTAGATAAAGCAATGAATATAAAGTAAGTGATTGAAGCAAGAATTAAGAGCAAGTAAGAACAAGTAAACCAAACACAAACACCGAGAATTTTTCCGAGGTTCGAGCATCCAGCTCTACGTCCCCGCCTTCACCCAGAAGGATTTCTAACAACTATAACTTCACAAAGAGGTTACAAATACACCGGAGTACCCAACTCCACAATCTCAAGTACAAGTTTTCTCTTGGTGATCAAAAGACCACAAACTATCTTTTGTAAACGCCTCTTTCCCTTACAAGAGCCCTGTAGAGTAATGGTTAGAATTGAAGCTCAAATAGTATAAGTGGAAAAAGGAAATGAACTAGAGAGAGTTTAGAAAAATAAAACTTTAGCGATGAGAGAATCTTCAGCACAAAAACCAAGGACCAAACTCTCTTGAAAGCTTTTGAAAACTTTTGAAACTTTTTGTATAATGCTTGTTGTTAAAAAACATAACCCTAATAACCCCTATTTATAGGAGAGGGCTAGGGATTAAAAAGTAAACTCATATAATGTTAATTAGGAAGAATTTGACCCATAAATATCCCCTAAATTCCTTTAGAAACGAAAAATACAAATTTAAAACGTGTTTAAAAGCTAGCCGTTATGGCTGAAACGGCTACCTCGGTCGACTGGCCGGTCGACCGGGATTCAAACAAAAGAGCCGTTGCAGGCTCTCGGTCGACCGCCCGGTTGACCGAAACAAACAGAGAGTGACACCACTTCAGTCGGCCAGCCGCCCGGTCGACCAAAGGGTTCCGGTCGACAGTCCGGTCGACCGGGAAACATGCACACTGATAAATCAAAACTGCCAGAAGACCAGTCGACTGGGTCGGTCGACCGGTTTGACCTGACTTAGTGACGGTCGACTGGTCGGTTGACCGGCTCAGGCCAAAAGCTGAAACTGAAACAGAATTTTAAGGAGATTTTGATATCTAATAAAATATTTTTGATATGAAACATGTATAATGCCTAAAATTGAGTTTATAAACAAAAAGACTTTGTATTAAAATATTTTGTATATCTTTATAGGGAATATTTCTAGGAAATGCATGTGCGCAAAAACGTGTGTGTTGGAATATAGAGCTTCAATCCTAATCACTATTCTTTAACAAAACTACAAAAATTAGAAACAAAACTAATGAATTATCTTGAACAATCTTGAAGTCTTGAGCCATGCAAAGTCTTGCTAGAGCCTTCTCTTCTATGATCCTTCCTTGACGTGTAAAAAAACTTTCTTTGCTCCATGATCCTAGAAGATCTTGCAATAGCTAAGCAAACATGGTACAAACCTGAAACTTATCTTGAACAAACTTTTAGAACCAAATAGCTCTTTATTTGTTTTGTTATCATCAAAACTCTAAACAAATGGAGAGTGTAACCTTTTGGGCCAACAATCTCCCCCTTTTTGATGATGACAAAACAAATAGGCTATGTTAAAAAATAAAAGAGAGGTGTAAGCTCCCCCTCAAATTATGCTACATTAAACAAAGAAAAAAATATTATATTCAAGCTATGCAAACAAAAACCATGAGATATTAAACACTTGCAAAAACACTTAAACTCAAATACAAGAAATCATAAACACTTTGTAAAAACAAAAACAATACAAACTCAAACTTATTCTCCCCCTTTTTGTCATACATCAAAAAGGGTAAAAAAATTTATTATTCAATAACACAAATATTTAGTTCACCACAAATAAAGGAGAATCTAGCAAAATCAAGTGGTTTAGTGAAAATATCGGCAAGTTGCAAATCCGTGGAAACATAATCAATATCTATATCACCTTTCTCAAAATGATCTCTAAGAAAGTGATACCTAATCTCAATGTGCTTGATCTTAATATGTTGATTTGCATTTTTGGTCATATGAATAGTACTAGTATTATCACAACAAAAAATTTATATGATCATAATGCAAATCATAATCAAGGAGAGTATGTTTCATCCAAAGGACTTGTGCACAACAAGCCCCCGCTGCAACATACTCCGCCTCGGCGGTTGATAGAACTACGGAATTTTATTTCTTAGAGGACCATGAAACAAGACAATTACCAAGAAATTGACATGTCCCACTAGTACTCTTTCTATCTACTCTACAACCCGCATAGTCAGCATCCGAATAACTCGTCATTGAGAAATCTCCGGTTTTCGGATACCATAGACCCATTCCAATTATGCCCTTAATATAACGAATGATGCGTTTTACCGCAATAAGATGGGACTCTTTAGGACACGATTGAAATCTAGCACAAAGACACACACTAAACATTATGTCCGGCCTACTTGCCATCAAATACAAAAGACTACCTATCATGCTTCTATACAATTTAATATCAACATTTTTATCTTGGTCATCCTTATCAAGCTTGATTGTAGTTGCCATGGGAGTGTTGCAAACTTTTGAGCTTTCAAGTCCAAACTTCTTTACGAGTTCCTTTGCATACTTGGCTTGACATATGAAATTCCCATCTTGCAATTGCTTGATTTGGAGTCCAAGAAAGAAATTCAATTCACCAATGGAAGACATTTCAAACTCACATTGCATAACCTTTTCAAACTCCTTGCATAAAAACTCATTAGTAGAACCAAAGATTATATCATCAACATAAATTTGCACAATTAAAATGTCATTATCAACATGCTTAGTAAAAAGAGTTGTGTCTACTTTACCTTAACAAAATCATTTGAAATGAGAAAACTAGAAAGCCTTTCATACCAAGCTCTTGGAGCTTGTTTCAATCCATACAAAGCTTTATCAAGTTTAAAAACAAAATTGGGATGAACATGATCAATAAAACTGGGAGGTTGTTCAACATAAACTTCTTCATTAATAAAATCATTTAAAAATGCACTTTTCACATCCATTTGAAAAAGTTTAAAATTTTTAAAAGATGCAAAAGCTAGTGTTATCCGTATGGCTTCAAGCGTGCTACGGGTGCAAAGGTCTCCTCAAAGTCAATTCCTTCAACTTGAGTGTAACCTTGGGCCACTAACCTAGCTTTATTCCTAATAACATTCCCGGACTCATCCATCTTGTTTCTAAAGATCCACTTAGTACCAATTATTGGTCTATCGTGAGGCCTAGGTACAAGGTGCCAAACTTGGTTGCGGTCAAATTGATTGAGTTCCTCTTGTATGGCTAGCAACCAATATGAGTCCGCCTCGGCTTCGAGGATGCTTTTGGGTTCAAAATGAGAAATGAAAGCAAAGTTACCACATAAGTCATGGAGCTTGGAGCGAGTTGTCACCCCTTTAGAGACATCACCTAAGTTGAGTTCCTTGGGGTGGTTTGTAGCGTATCTCCAATCTTTAGGAAGCGGTTGAGAGCTTTCCTCTTATCCTCTTGAACATCACCAATTCGTTCTTGCTTTTTTCTTGAGCGGGTGAGTCCTTCAAGGATAGTCTGTCCATATCTTCACCTAATGGGTCAATCTCTACAACATTCTCAACAACCACATTAGATTCTTCAAATTTAACATGCATGGATTCTTCAATGGTAAGGGAAGATCTATTGAATACTCTATAAGCTTTACTAGAAGAAGAGTATCCAACAAAAATAGCTTCATAAGCCTTAGCATCAAATTTACCCAAGTTATCTCTAGTATTCAAAACAAAACACTTGCATCCAAAAACTTTGAAATATGAAACATTAGGTTTTCTAGAATGATACATTTCAAAAGGTGTTTTGGAAGAATTTTTACACAAATAAATGCGATTTGAAATATAGCATGCGGTGTTTATAGCCTCGGCCCATAGATATTGAGGGAGGTCATATTCACTCATCATGGTCCTAGCCATCTCTTGAAGTGTTCTATTTTTCCTTTCTACAACTCTATTTTGTTGTGGAGTTCTAGGACATGACATTTCATGCTTGATTCCCTTTTCATCACAATAAGTCATGAAGAGTTGGTTAACAAACTCACCACCTCTATCACTCCTTATTTTCAAAATCGAAAAACTTTTTCTTTTTCAACTCTTTTTCGAAAAATCTTGAAATGAGAAAAAGTTTGATCTTTGTTTTCCAAAAAGAAAACCCAAGTAAATCGGGAAAAATCATCAACTAAAACAAATGCATATCTACTACCATTTAAGCTCTTAGTTTTAGTAGGTCCAAAAGATCCATATGAATTAATTCTAATGGCCTAGTTGACATGATATCCTTAATTGGTTTGAAGGAAGACTTGGTCTGTTTCCCAAGTTGGCACGCACCACAAATGCGGTCTTTCTCAAACTTCAAGTAAGGAATACCCTTCACCAATTCCTTAGAATTAATCCTAGAAAGATGGTCAAAAGATGCATGTCCTAATCTTCTATGCCAAAGCCAAGAATTTTCATCAAAAACATTCAAGCATTTAGTAGAACAATCCAAATTAAGCATGTCAATGATATAAACATTATCATCACGAAATCCGGTGAGAATACAATCATTGGTTTTGCAATCAAAAATATTGCAAGAAGAGTCATCAAAAACAACTTTAAGTCCACGATCACAAAGTTGACTTATACTAAGCAAGTTATGTTTTAAACCATCAACAAGAACAACATTTTCTATGATGGAGATGCACCAATTTGAATGTTACCTATACCGATTATAGTGCCCTTGGAGTCATCCCCGAAGGTGACGGTGCCACCTTCCATGTACCTTGATAGGGTTGTAAAGTTGTTGATATCCCATGTCATGTGTCTTGAACAACCACTATCAAGGTACCACCGCTCCTTACGTCTTGGAGCCTTGATGTGTACCTACATCAAATAGCTTAAGACTTGATTTTGGTACCCACATTTTCTTGTGTCCTAAAGAGTTAGTACCATGAATCCAAACAAGATTATTTGATCTATTTACTTGGTCATAGCAAAACTTAGCCAAATGTCCATTCTTACCACAATAAGTACATCTATACACTCTACCATATTTAAAAGCATAGTGTGTGTGAGACTTGTGAGCATGTGTGGATTTAGCAAGAGTGTTGTGTGAAGTGTGAGCATGAGAAGTCTTAACATGAGAATCTTTAGCATGAGAAGTGTGCTTTTTAGAAAACATTTCTTCAAGTTTCTTAATGTTAAAAGCACAATCCTTCAAAACCTTTTCAAAATCAACAATTCTAGTTTTTAAAGAAGAAATTTCTTTTTCATCAATCTTAGAAAATTTTGCTTTGCAAGCAACTTTATAAGCACTAAATTCTTTTCAAGTAGAAATGAGAATGGAAGAAATTTCATCTTTTTCTCTAGAAACAATAGCAAGTTAATTTTTAAGAAAAGCAACTTCCTTTTTCAATTTTGAACATTCTACCTTTTTACATCATAGGTTTCCGAAAGTTCAACAAAAGCATGTACAAGCATTTCTTTACTCAATTCATCTTCTTCATCAAGAGGTTGTAGGGTTACTTTTGGTGTGTTTGTCATGAAACACATGTTCGCCGTGTCCACCTCGTCTTCGGATTCGCTTTTCGAATCCCATGTGGCTTTGTAGGCTTTCTTTTCCACCGGCTTCTTTGGCTTGAAGGAGGAAGTCATCTTCTTCTTGAAATCCGGGCAATCCGTCATGATGTGTCCGGGCTTTCGGCAATTATAGCAAATGATTCTTCTCTCCTCTTTTCCTTCAAACTTCCTTCTAAAGTTGAGTTTGTTCTTACGGTACATTCTCTTCACGTTTCGCACAAGAAGGGAGAGCTCCTCATCTTCTTCTTCATCTTCTTCTTCGTCATCAAGAGTGGAGGAAGACTTGAAGGCTATGGATTTCTTCTTTAGAGGAGCGGCTTCTTCTCTTGCCTTCTTTTCCATCTCATGAGTCTTCAAGTTTCCAATGAGACTAATGAGATCCATTTCGTCCTTGTCATTCAATTCTTTCAAGGTGGTGGCCTTTATCTCCCATGAAGAAGGAAGAGCCCGAATCACTTTTCGCACCTTTTGGTCATTGGAAATATCATCACCTAAAGAGGAAAGAGCATTGGTGATTTTAGTAAACATTGTAATCATGCCATCAATAGATTCATCATCAATCATTTTAAAAGATTCATATTGGGACCTCAAGAGATCTATCTTAGCTCTCTTTACTTGTGATGTCCCCTCGTGCGTGACCAACAAATGTTGCCAAATCTCATAGGCGGATTGGCAATGTATAACTCGTGTAAGGTCATCCTCATTCAAGGCGGTTAGGAGAGAATTTTGGGCCTTGGAGTTAGCCTCATATTCTCTAAAGGTAAAGTCAGACCATGTGCTTTCATCACTATCGGGTCTAACATAGGGTTTGGTCAAGGATTTTGCAACTAAGCTACCTAAATATTGTAAAAAGATAGTCATCCTAACCTTCCAAATAGGGAAATTAAGTCCATCAAATTTAGGAGGGGTTTTGATGTTGTCGGCCATGTTTACTAGTGTATGAATGAAAGAATGCAAATGTTGATTAGCAAATTTTTAGGATCTCTCTAAGGATGTTAAGCCAAACCTAGAGTCCAAGCTCTGATACCAATTGAAAATCACCTAGAGGGGGGTGAATAGGTGATAATGCTAATCAATGCACAATTAAAAATATGATGCAACAATCAACCCAAAACAAGACTAGAAGCCGAATACCCTGTGAAGGGCTCTGAACTCCTTCCTCCTGATTCCTCTAGATATGAGTTAGAGGTGCGCAATGTGATTATGCTGACTGATTTTTCCTGCACACAAAATACTGAATATTAGATTTAAGAAAAGATCGTGCGAGGTCTCAGTTCTAATCCGCGGTAGCAAGGCTATGCGGGTCGTGATCCTCAAGGAGGGACTGCGATGGAAGCGTTAAGCAAGTTATACTCTAAAGCTTTTATTTTTATTAGTTAAATGGTGGTATTTACAATGGGTGGAAGAAAAGAATTGTGGAAGATGTGGATTAATCTACAAAAAAGAAAAGAAAAGAAACAAAAAGAAAAGAAAACTTACTTGAGATTGGTTGAAGAAAGAACGTGAAAACCTTACATGTTCTACCTTGCTTAGGAGGCGTTCCACGAATAGATCATAAGATCGATCTCAATCCCTGTGCACATTATATCGTCAAGCATACTCAAGTACGAAGTGATGCGTAGCTTGGAGGAGACGTCTTCATGAACTATCGCTGGTTCTCACAGAGCTTAGTTATACGTGCTTATGGAATCCACTTGCATGTTCATCAACAACCACAAGATCACAGAGAAAAAGAAAAGAAAAACAAAATAAAATAACACATAAGAATAAAGAACAAAAAGAAAAGTAATTACCTTTATTGCTTTAATCAATGGCAGAGAAAAGAAGATACATCGGTGTCACGCTCAATATAATCCTCTCTCTCTCTTGAAAATAAAAAGAAAAGAAACCCTAATTTACAAAAGAAGAAAACCTAGAAGAAACCCTAATTTTGGCCCTTGGCTCGCCTCTGGACGCTGGCCCTCTTTACGTTGCAATGAAGGTGCTATTTATAGATGCAGAATGCCACAGAGTCCCTGATAAACATCACCACAAAATGTGCTCTCTGGATAAGCTAGGATTGCCGCGGAAACGCGGCTTTTGCCGCGGGTCCGCGGCACTTTAGTGGCTTCTGGCCACGCGCTTTGGCGCGTGGCTTCTCCTGGTCCGTCCATGTGGGCGCCTGCTTCTAGAAGTGTAATCCTGGCCTTTTAAATCTGGATTTTCGAGATAACTTAGTAATCAAGTTACTCTTAATCCAGATTTCTTCAAATTTTCTTCCCACGAATTTTCTTCTTATCTTGGCCTTTATCCTCATCCTGCATGTGTTTAGGGTTGGATAGAAGTCTATCCTTCCCTAATCTCTGATATTTGCAACTTTTAGCCCTTGTATTTGCATTTTGACAATCTGATATTTGCACTTTGACTCTTGGGCTTCAAATATGGGCTTGGATCTGGGCTTTTGGGCTCTTTAGGCTTTATTTATTGCTAAAATAACAATTCGAGGCCTGCACACAATAAATTACAAATTATTAATAAATGTGCAGAATTAAATGAATAAATATGAAAATGTGATGGTAAATATGATGATAAAAATGCACTTTTGACTACCAATCACACCCCCACACTTATCTTTTTGCTCGTCCTCGAGTAAAAACAAAGAAAAAGAAACAGTTAATCTAACCTAACTCACTTTCGTAGGAATCACGATTGCACTTAGCACGTGCAACAAGCCGTTAAACCTCTAGGTTAACCTAGAGGACGAGTGTTGTCTCGTGAGGGTTTTCAGCGGATTGCACCCACAAAATCCATAAAAGGAAAATATTTGAATTATTATTGAAGAGACTAAGTAGTCTATAAGTTTTAGGATCCTCATTTTTATTCATTCTTCAAACCTAGTCTTTATAAAGTCAATTGTTATTCATTTTAGGTAAGGATTAAATTGAATTTCTAATATAGTCTTTTTCGTTACCAAAATCATATGCTTCCTTATGTTTTTACTAGGAATTCCTTAACTTGGACTCTCATGCCTCTTTATTATTTTTATAACTTCATCTAATTTTCTTTCGTGTAAGTATCAAGGCTTCTTGAGGCCCTAATACCTAACTAATTGATTATTAGATGTGTTAATATAATTTTTTTTTTGGCATGTATAACTCATCTAATTTTCTTTCGTATAAGCATCAAGGCTTCTTGAGGCCCTCATACCTAACTAATTGATTATTAGATGTGTAATACATATATTATATTTCTTAGTCTTCTTAGGCTTTCTAATCCACCCATGTAACGAACTTAAAGTCGATGACTCCAAAACCGGTTGGCTTTAGGGCACCAGGTGAGAAAACACCCCGCGGACTCAAATTCGAGTGAACTAGGCCCCAAAACTAAGGACTTTATTTTATTTACTCACCTTTAGGCATGAATACTTATGCTTCTTGAGGCACATGTATCAGCTTAATTGGTGATTTTTTTTTTTTTATGAGGCACAAGGTCTTTGTCTTAGAATCCTAGATATGCATTTGGTATGCATATTTCATTAAGGTAAAAATCAAGACTAATTATTTATTCAATTTCTCTCCTATACCTAAAAATTTAAACAATTTATTTATTTTGACCAAGTTTTTAGAAATCCTAATCGTGATTTTCCTAATCCTTAAAACTAACTTAGATTTCTTTCAAAAAATAAGTCAAAATATTTCCTTTTTATAACATTTTTTTTTTAAATTTTTTTTTTAAAGTTTTTTTTTTTAGCAAATTTTTTTTTTTGTTAGTTTCTACCTATGTTAGTATGTTAGTAAAGCCCACCCCCACACTTATCTCATGCATTGTCCTCAATGTATGAATGAATGCATATATGCATGAAAAAGAACAAGGGAAGGCGGAAAATTACCTTAGGGTGGTGTTCCGGAGGTGGTCTAATTGGTCCACGAAATGCGGCCCAATCAAGATAACAGATAATTTGGTGGAACCCACCAGAAACTTTCCTTACATAACCCACAAAAATATATGTATAATTATTTTTAAAAATTTCCACCCCATCGAATTTCCAAATTTCATAATAAGTTTCAGAGTTAATTGTCTCAACCTCCTTGTCCCAAAATGGAGAATGAAAAGATGGAATTATTGACTTGGACAATATAGGTGCGGGAACGAATACCGACTCAGGGAAGAAGCTCAAATCAAGTAAGGGCTCAAGAGTCGGGCTAGGTTCAAGAATTGGGTCCAAGTCAAGAAATTGAAACTCAAGTCCACAATCTTCTTCCCACAATGGAATGTGACCTAATATGGGTGATATCTCTTTACTTCCAATATTAAGGAATTCTAGCTCATCGCCATACAATTCTTCAAAATTAAGGTCAACATCGTCCGTCAGAATTGTACAATCAATTTCAGAAGTAAAGAGATTGTGAGAATCTAGGTCAAGTTCAATATGATCATCTAAAATGGGTGATTCAATTTCATAATGAATTGGAATAGGATCCAATGTTGACTCGGGAAAAGTGAAATCAGGTGAAGACACTGGAGTCATTATTGGATCAGGAAATAAAATTGAATCATCAAGTGGAAGATCATGATCATATTCAAGCTCAAGTTCTAATTCAGGAAAGGAAAAACTTGCCAAGTTATCAAAAATTGGAGTTTCGGCAAGTTCACATGATGGTACTGAATTAGAATCTTGTTGTCCAAAGCAACTTGGTTCGTCGGCTCTAAGCGAGTGGTCAGCGATATCAGAATCAGCCGGACGGTGAGAACGTAAGCATTGAACCATCAAATCTATGTCATGATCACGGGCTAATTTAGCCTCAGTCATTGCAGCTAGCATCCCTTCATAGTCGATAGGTGGATCATGTTCTGATTGGACTTGAAAATAGGACGGGTAATCGTGATAAAGTTGTGAGTCGGTGGACTCACGTATCATCATGTCTAAGATTGATGGTGATTTTTGCTTGGACTTATTTATACTCATCATTTCCAAGATAGATGGATTTCTATTCTGAATGGGTGGATCTGAGTATGAATCTTGGGAAGAATGTGGACTAGATGGATATGGAGGACAATTTGGTTGAGAATTAGACTCGGGGGACTCGAAACCCATGAATTCTGTGACGAGTTGAAATTATTATGGAAATTATAGTCATAAGATGGAGGGTGTGGGTTATATTCATTCAGATAAGACCATTCCGGCACACTAGGTGATCAAAGTTAGGGTATGCCGGGTTGGTAATATCCGAATAATAATTAGGGGTGTAATATGGATTAAAATTGGAATTATTCTTATATGCCATATCACGCCAACACAAACACAACAAACAAAAAAAAAGAAAAATTCTAACCTAAGTTAGGGTAGACCTATGACCTAGACGACTCCTAACTGGTTAGACTTTCCACGGGAGGTCGGGTGCAGACTTTGACCACGAGTTAATCAGCCAGGTCAGGGCAAGAGTGGTGGGAGGTTTCCCGTCAAAGACGTTCCTTAATTAAATAACCACCAATCTTCGGGCTTTCGGCCCTCAATCCCTTTCCTAGACACTGATTTGGCAAGAGTCAACTTCCAGCACTGTTCCCCCTTAGGATAATCTCCTAATTGAGTCCGAGATGTCCCTAGGGCCAACGTCTACTAATTTTTAAGTTAGACTTGGGTTAGTGAGTGCTCGGGATATGATTTTTGGGCTAAGGAAGGGTGATGAAATTCCCACCTTATCTTGTTAATGGGTTATGCCCTTAAGATGAATTAGTGCAAGTGTACAAGATAAATAGATAAGAATCACTCAAAGTAGAAAATCAACCAAGAGATGAATCCTATTCTACATGCAATGCGTACGTACCTTGCTCCTCCAGCACTCTTCAACAGTAAATAAAAATAATTGAAAAGACACGTGCCTAATATGCAAACGTCTAATCAAATTTTATTTTTAACAACCAATAATTTACTGTTGAATTATTAGCAATTTACAGGTATATCACAGAACAAAACAGAATAGAGCAGTAAGCAGTAATCTCAAATTTCAGCAATCTGCAAAAAAATTGAATCAGTAGTCCTTACTGTTGCCGCGTTTCCGCGGCTCTGGCCGCGGATCCGCGGCAAAACAGTGGGCTCCTGTGCTCTTCCTTCGAGGGCAGAGGCACAGGGCAGCTATATGTCCACTGCAGCTGCTGTTTTCTGTTTCCTGTTCTCCAAACCTGCAAACAGAAAAGAATAAAGAATTAGTTAAAAATTTTTTGTTTTAGAGATAACTTACCGTCCCTCCCCGGCAACGGCGCCAATTTGTTGACTGATTTTTCCTGCACACAAAATACTGAATATTAGATTTAAGAAAAGATCGTGCGAGGTCTCAGTTCTAATCCGCTGTAGCAAGGCTATGCGGGTCGTGATCCTCAAGGAGGGACTGCGATGGAAGCGTTAAGCAAGTTATACTCTAAAGCTTTTATTTTTATTAGTTAAATGGTGGTATTTACAATGGGTGGAAGAAAAGAATTGTGGAAGATGTGGATTTAATCTACAAAAAAGAAAAGAAAAGAAACAAAAAGAAAAGAAAACTTACTTGAGATTGGTTGAAGAAAGAACGTGAAAACCTTACATGTTCTACCTTGCTTAGGAGGCGTTCCACGAATAGATCATAAGATCGATCTCAATCCCTGTGCACATTATATCGTCAAGCATACTCAAGTACGAAGTGATGCGTAGCTTGGAGGAGACGTCTTCATGAACTATCGCTGGTTCTCACAGAGCTTAGTTATACGTGCTTATGGAATCCACTTGCATGTTCATCAACAACCACAAGATCACAGAGAAAAGAAAAGAAAAACAAAATAAAAATAACACATAAGAATAAAGAACAAAAAGAAAAGTAATTACCTTTATTGCTTTAATCAATGGCAGAGAAAAGAAGATACATCGGTGTCACGCTCAATATAATCCTCTCTCTCTCTTGAAAATAAAAAGAAAAGAAACCCTAATTTACAAAAGAAGAAAACCTAGAAGAAACCCTAATTTTGGCCCTTGGCTCGCCTCTGGACGCTGGCCCTCTTTACGTTGCAATGAAGGTGCTATTTATAGATGCAGAATGCCACAGAGTCCCTGATAAACATCACCACAAAATGTGCTCTCTGGATAAGCTAGGATTGCCGCGGAAACGCGGCTTTTGCCGCGGGTCCGCGGCACTTTAGTGGCTTCTGGCCACGCGCTTTGGCGCGTGGCTTCTCCTGGTCCGTCCATGTGGGCGCCTGCTTCTAGAAGTGTAATCCTGGCCTTTTAAATCTGGATTTTCGAGATAACTTAGTAATCAAGTTACTCTTAATCCAGATTTCTTCAAATTTTCTTCCCACGAATTTTCTTCTTATCTTGGCCTTTTATCCTCATCCTGCATGTGTTTAGGGTTGGATAGAAGTCTATCCTTCCCTAATCTCTGATATTTGCAACTTTTAGCCCTTGTATTTGCATTTTGACAATCTGATATTTGCACTTTGACTCTTGGGCTTCAAATATGGGCTTGGATCTGGGCTTTTGGGCTCTTTAGGCTTTATTTATTGCTAAAATAACAATTCGAGGCCTGCACACAATAAATTACAAATTATTAATAAATGTGCAGAATTAAATGAATAAATATGAAAATGTGATGGTAAATATGATGATAAAAATGCACTTTTGACTACCAATCACAATCTTATTGTATGATTATTTGATTGACAATGTGATTATGCAACAAGTGAATATAACAATGAAAATGAAGAGCAAGTACAATGTAGCAAAGAAAATATGAAGCAAGTAGATAAAGCAATGAATATAAAGTAAGTGATTGAAGCAAGAATTAAGAGCAAGTAGAACAAGTAAACCAAACGCAAACACCGAGAATTTTTTCGAGGTTCGAGCACCCAGCTCTACGTCCCCGCTTTCACCCAGAAGGATTTCTAACAACTATAACTTCAAAAAGAGGTTACAAATACACCGGAGTACCCAACTCCACAATCTCAAGTACAAGTTCTCTCTTGGTGATCAAAAGACCACAAACTATCTTTTGTAAACACCTCTTTCCCTTACAAGAGCCCTGTAGAGTAATGGTTAGAATTGAAGCTCAAATAGTGTAAGTGGAAAAAGGAAATGAACTAAAGAGAGTTTAGAAAAATAAAACTTCAGCGATGAGAGAATCTTCAGCACAAAAACCAAGGACCAAACTCTCTTGAAAGCTTTTGAAAACTTTTGAAACTTTTTGTATAATGCTTGTTGTTAAAAAACATAACCCTAATCACCCCTATTTATAGGAGAGGGCTAGGGATTAAAAAGTAAACTCATATAATGTTAATTAGGAAGAATGTGACCCATAAAATATCCCCTAAATTCGTTTAGAAACGAAAAATACATATTTAAAACGTGTTTAAAAGCTAGCCGTTATGGCTGAAACGGCTACCTCGGTCGACCGGCCGGTCGACCGGGATTCAAACAAAAGAGCCGTTGCAGGCTCTCGGTCGACCGCCCGGTCGACCGAAACAAACAGAGAGTGACACCACTTCAGTCGGCCAGCTGCCCGGTCGACCGAAGGGTTCCGGTCGACAGTCCGGTTGACCGGGAAACATGCACACTGATACATCAAAACTGCCAGAAGACCAGTCGACTGGGTCGATCGACCGGTTTGACCTGACTTAGTGTCGGTCGACCGGCTCAGGCCAAAAGCTGAAATTGAAACAGAATTTTAAGGAGATTTTGATATCTAATAAAATATTTTTGATATGAAACATGTATAATGCCTAAAATTGAGTTTATAAACAAAAAGACTTTGTATTAAAATATTTTGTAAATCTTTATAGGGAATATTTCTAGGAAATGCATGTGCGCAAAAACGTGTGTGTTGGAATATAGAGCTTCAATCCTAATCACTATTCTTTAACTAAACTACAAAAACTAGAAACAAAACTAATGAATTATCTTGAACAATCTTGAAGTCTTGAGCCATGCAAAGTCTTGCTAGAGCCTTCTCTTCTATGATCCTTCCTTGACGTGTAAAAAAAACTTTCTTTGCTCCATGATCCTAGAAGATCTTGCAATAGCTAAGCAAACATGGTACAAACCTGAAACTTATCTTGAACAAACTTATTAGTACCAAATAGCTCTTTATTTGTTTTGTTATCATCAAAACTCTAAACAAATGGAAAGTGTAACCTTTTGGGCCAACACTTCTTAGAATCAAAACTTTCTGAAAAATTCAATGAAAGCTTATAATAGCACTTCTTTGCTTATTTCAATATCATCATAAGATGGTTTGGGAGTTAACTTACGTGTGTTTGGCATGAAACACATGTTAGCCGTGTCAACTTCATCTTCAGATTTACTTTCTGAATCCCAAGTGGCTTGGAACGCCTTCTTTACAAATGGCTTCTTTTGCTTCATGGAGGAAGATATCTTGTTCTTGAAATCTGGACATTCGGCCATGATGTGTCCAGATTTTCGACAGTTGTAGTATGTGATCTTCTTCTCCTCCTTCCTTTCCATTGCCTTCTATGGTTGAGCTTTTTCTTATGGTACATTCTTTTTACATTTCGCACAAGAAGAGATAGCTCTTCATCTTCTTCTTCATCGAAGATGGAGGAGGTAGATTTGAAAGCAATAGACTTTTTCTTTTGAGGCGCCGCTTCTTCTCTAGCCTTTTTATCCATCTCATGAGTCTTAAGGTTACCAATAAGACTTATGAGCTCCATCTCGTCTTTGTCATTCAATTCCTTTAAGGTGGTAGCTTTGATTTCTCATGATGAAGGGAGAGCACGAATCACCTTACGCACCCTTTGGTCATTGTTAATTTTATCACCTAGAGAAGAAGAATATTTGTGATTTAATAAACTTAGTAATCATATCATAATAGATTAATTTTCTTGCATTCTAAAATATTCATATTGGGAACACAAGAGATCAATTTTAGCTCTCTTGACTTGTGATGTTCCCTCATGAGTGACCAATAAGTGTTGCCAAATCTCATAAGCAGATTTGCAATGGATAACCCGTGTTAAGTCATCCTTATTTAATGCTAAAAGTAAGGCATTTTGAGCCTTCAAATTTACATCAACTTCCTTGGAGGTAAGATCGGACCAAGTGTCCTCCTCGCCTACAGGTGCACTATAGGGCTTGGTCAAAGACTTAGCAACTCGGCTACCTAGAGATTGCAAAAATATGTTCATCCTAACTTTTCATATGAGAAAGTTGAGTCCACCAAATTTTGGTGGGGTCTTAAATTTATCGGTCATCTTTACTAGTGGATGAATGAAGATATGAAAATAGTGATTAGCAACTTATAGGATCTCTCTAAGGATGTAAAGCAAAAACTAGAATACTAACTCTGATACCAATTGAAATTATACCTAGAGGGGGGTGAATAGGTGTAAGGCTAATCAATTCAAAATTCAATACAAAATAAAAATGATATGGTGCAAACGATCATTCAAAGTAAGATTAGAAGCCGTATGCCCTGTGAAGGGTTCTGAACTTCTTCCTCGTGATTCCTCTAAATAAGATTTTGAGGTGCTCAATGCAATCTTATTGTAAGAGTATAGATCGACAATAGATGAATAAAGTAGATAAGAGAGACAAGAAATCAATCGCAAACAAAGAGATTTGTTTCAAGGTTCAAGCACCCAGCTCTACGTCCCCGCCTTCACCGCACAGGAATTCCGATCCACTAGAATTTTCACAAAGGATTACAATAATTAGGGAGTACCCAACTCCTCAATCACACTCCTCTAGTCCAGAGGTAGTGTAGCCACAAGTACAATAATCACTTAGTGATCAAAAGATCACAAACTCTCTTTTGAAAACTTTTCTTTACAAAACCCTAGAGAATACTATGTAGGATTGAAGCTCAAGGTTTGTAAGTGAAAATAAAACAAAATAGAAGAGAGATTTGATTCAAAAACTTTAGAAATAAATCAGAGATTAGAGCACAAAAACTGAGAGTAAAAACTTCTTTCAAGAATACTCAAACTTTGAATTCTTTGCAAAGTTGTTGTAATTCTCCTCAACCCCAACCACCCCTATTTATAGGATTTAGGTAGGGATTAAAGGGTAAATATCTATTTTGACTAATCAGGAATGATATGACCAAAATCCAGCCTAAAATCATGTTTTAAGATAAAAATAACATTTTAAAATAGGTTTAAAAAACTAGCCGTTTGGCCAGAAAAGCCAAGCACGGTCGACCGGCCAGTCGACCGGTTTTCGAAAATTTATGACCGTTGGCTGACTCCGATCGACCGTCTCAAACCGAGAGTTTGGGTCAGTCAGTCAGTCGACCGCTCGGTCGACTGTCATGGGGGCCGGTCGACCACACGGTCGACCGGGGAACGTGCACACTTGCACACCCCCATGGGTCAGAATTGCGGTCGACCGCACGGTCGACCGTTCTGACCTGTAACAGAGCCGATCGACCGCCCGGTCGACCGCAACAGGTCATAAGTGAAAACTTAATTAAAAATGATTTGAAGATATGTTTATTTTCTAAGAGATTTTTGTAAAGGCTTTGTAAAATACAATAAGCTAAGTATGCATATACTGAAATAGGACTTTTAAAGTATTTTAAATAAGAGTCAAAAATAATCTTTTGAAAACACGTGCAATTTTTCTCTCTCATCTCTCTACACACTCTCCCTCCCCTCGGTCTCCTTCCTCCATCAGCTCAACTTGATCCCCTCCCGGTCGCCTACTCTCTCCTCTCTCCTTTCTCACACCACTCTCCCTTCTCCCCTCCCCGCGATCCACCAGCGCCCTTCTTCCCTCCTGGCCGCATGCTCTCTTACTCTCTACTGGAGCTCAGCAAGTTATTGTTGTTTCTTTTCCTTTTTCTTTATATTTTTATTTTGGTGCAATTTTGCTTAAAGTTTCCTATTTTGGTACTTTTTCTGAATGGTATATTGTGATTTGCTATTTGCAGAGATTAGGGTAGTGGATTTCCAGAAGGTTGACTCTTTTGTCCATCAACTGAAAGAAAGCAGCTCAAGGTTCCTCTTTTTCCAATTTTTTTTTATTGTTGTTCTACGAAATTTGCTGTAATTTTGTTGATTTTATTGTGGATGATATGTGTGAACAATTTGTAAGAGAAGTCATTTGTTTGCTATTTTGTGATGCCTTTTTATGTCCGCAATCATAGATTTTGCATAATTGTTTTGACTGGGCTTGAATTTTGCCTCTTCAGTTTTACTAGTCAAGGGGCTTGCTTGTTTTTTATAGGAAGATTGGTATGAATATAGATACATTATAAGTTCATAATTTTGACTGGGCTTATATTCTCTGGGTGAATAATCATGCATCATGCATGCATGTGCGCGCATACATGCACATGCACATGGAGACACATTCATGTGAAAAGAGGAATGTCTGCAAGTTTTAATTACATATATTTATGTGTGTGTGTAGTGGTGGTGGTGGGGTGTGTCATGATTGATGCGTGTGAGTGTGTGTTATGTTTGATGTGTGTGTCATGTTTGTGCGTGCGTGTGTGTGTGTGTGTGTGTGTTGGTAGTTTGTGTGCCATGCTTGATGTGTGTGTCATGTTTGTGTGTGGTGGTGGTGAGGGGGTGTTTGTTTTGTGTGGTTGTATTGGTGGTGGTGGTGTGGGAGGTGTGCATGCGTTTATGTGGTGGTGGTTATGTGTGCTTGATGTGCATGTGTGTGTGGTAGTGGTGGTGGGATGTCATGCTTGATGTGCGTGTATGTGTACTGATTGCGGTGGGGTGGTGGTGGTGTGCCATGCTTGATGTACGTGTGTGTGTGTGTGTGTGAGTGTGTGTGTGTGTGTGTGTGGTGTTGGTGTTGGTGTTAGTGGCGGGTATGTGTGTGGGTGGTGGCGTGTGTAATGCTTGATGTGTATGTGTGGTGGTGGTGGTATGCCATGCTTAATGTGCTTATGTGTGTGTGATGGTGGTGGTAAAGTAAATTTACTTTTTATATAATATATGGTTTTATTAATATTAGAGATATAATAAAAGCCTTAGTCTTTTTGTATTAGAACTCAAAATATGATAATATCATCTCCATTTTATAAGAATTTGCATGGGCAACTGATTGTACTATAAGCATGTGTGTCTTGTGTTCTACATTGTAGATGACCAGGTGTGTAGAGTTCGACTTACACATAAAAGATCAGATCAACGGATACCTATAGAACATAACTTAGTTAAATAATCTTAGATGGAGTTGGACACACCATCATTAGGAATGTAATGCAATCTTTTGGAATAGTTTATCTTTACTATAGGAGACTGGTTTATGTCTCAGACTATTGCATTAGTACACTTATATGTATTGGATAAGACCAAGTAAAGATAATTTTCTATATACTGACTATATTAGAAAATTAACACCTCATGATTACTATGAGTGCTTAAACTCTTAATCCTGAAATGTTTAAGAGATGTGCATATTAAACTTGTCAGTTTGATTCATTAAGAAGTGAGCTTCTTGTATGAGTCAATAGCTTCAGTGAGCTGAGTGATAATGTAATATATACGATGGACTTTATTCATTAACGGAATCCATGTCCTGGTTGAGAAAATGATGATTTTCACTTGAGAAGCTTATAAGTTTTGTACATGTCAAACCCTGCAGGTGAATTTAATTATCGACATAACAAATAAGTTAAGTAGTAGGTATCAAGGACAAGATGTCGATTAAATAAAATTGTCAGTAATTTAATTTAATTGACGGACATCAAAAATCTAAACGTGGAGAGATTTTAGGCATATACTAATAACGATCTCGAAAGTAATTTTGAGATAAGGACAGAAATGAAATTATTATTCTTCAGTGGACTGAATTATAATTTATGGAATTAAAAATTCTAATTCGGGTTGAATTAAATTTTTCTGATTTCATTAGAAGTCTGATCCTCTTTTGATTCCCAATGGTCCATATCGTAGCCTATAAAAAGCCTCTTGTAACTCTTGGCCGAGGGATACATAATATAGAAGAAATAAAAGGAGAAAACCTTATTTTCTAAAAAATGATAGAAAAGAAACGAGGGAGAGATCAGAAGACCGGAGCCACTCTCCATCTGATCTTGCGCTTTGGGAATACATAGAAGATCACAAGGTGTTCGAGACGTCTTCCTAGTTCGTAGTCGAAGATTATAAACGAGATCAATCCAGTAAGATCTCAAAGATATGATCTCAGTCTTTGTTTAAATTTTAGGATCGCATGGGGGCATAAGTTTTTATTGTTCAGCATGTATCCGCTCAAGGCGATCTCAGGAATTTTCTTGACTTTCAGTTAATTCAATATATTATTTTTGATGTATTGTTAATTCAATATATTATTTTTAATGTCTAAACTAGGTAAACATGGATCAAAAATGAATGGATGCTAATAAGTTTAGTACCAAATATTGGAATGGTGTAGAAGAGTTTATCAAGTTACTGTTGAGTGTGCCAACAATCCTAATCATTTTAAGTGTCCGTGCATAAAATATGGTTGCATTAAGAATGTTATGGTTGAAGTATATGATACTATTTATTCGTTAATGAGATTGATAAAGGTTACACAAGATGGATATGGTATGGAGAGAGTGCAAGCGATAGACCGATTAATTTCGATGATAGAAGATGTGATTAAAGAGAAGAAATCAATTAAAATGAGAGATAAATTAGAAGACATGATCCATGATGTAGAAGATCACTTTATGGATTGCCCAAACTTAATCCAAAGCTTGAAAAATGATGCAAAAAAACTTTTATATATCGGTTTTAAATTTACTAAACTGTCTACAGTGTTGAGATTGTACAATTTGAAAGTAAAAAATAGGTAGAGCGATAAGAGTTTTATGGCCTTACTCACTCCCTTGAAAGATATGTTTACTATGGCTAATGAACTTTTAAATCGTATATACGATGTCAAAAAGATCTTGTGCTTATTGGTATGAATTACAAGAGGATACACACTTGCCCTAATGATTGTATTTTATTCAAAAAAGGATTATGAAGGTTTGAAGAGATGTCCGGTTTGTGAAGTTGATCGATACAAGAAAAATAAGAATAAACTTTCAGGCAAGGTATTATGGTATTTTCCTGTAATATGTAGATTTAAATGCATGTTTAGGAATACAGAACATGCGAAGAGTTTAATGTGGTATTCAGACAGGAGAATTTATGATAATATGCTTCGACATTCGGCTGATTCTCCACAATATAATATAATTGTCTCGAAGTTTCCTGATTTTGGGGTGATGCAAGGAATCTCAGACTAGGTCTTTCATCTGATGCAATGAACCCACATGATAACATCAGCAGCACACACAGTACTTGGCTAGTTGTTTTGAATATTTATAATCTTTCTCCCTGGTTGTGCATGAAGCACAAGTTTATAATGTTATCATTGCTAATATTGGGTCCCAGAAAGCTGGAAAATGATACAGATATTTATTTGGCACCTCTTATTAAGGACTTAAAGATAACGTGGGAAGAAGGTGTTGAAATATTCAATGCATATCATTAAGAAAATTACAAGCTCCGAGCTATATTACTTTGGACAATCAATAATTTTTCAGCATATGAAAACTTGTCAGAGTACAATGTGAAAGGACAAAAGGCATGGCCTATATATGAAGTAGACACATTTTCTCTCTAATTAACGCATGTCAGAAAGACAGTAACCTTGATTCCCAAAGATTTTTGCCCAAGTCTCATCATTATCGGATGCTTGAAAATCTTTAATGGATCTATAGAAGAAGGAAGAGATTCAAAGGCATTGACCGGTGAAGATGTATGTCAATGGGTGAACCATCTCAAAGCAGGTTATGAAAAAGGAAAGAAAATTACAGTTGAAAAGAATGAATGGAAGAAGAGGTCAATATTTTTGGTCTTTCATATTACAATTTTTTGTTTGTAAGATAATGCCTTGATATCATGCATATTGAGAAGAATGTATGTGATAGTATAATTGGCGCATTACTCAATATACCTTGTAAGACTTAGAATGGAGTCAAAGGTAGAAAGAATTTGGTTGAAATAGGTATATGCAAGCAGTTGGCACCAGAGCAAAAGGGGCACAATATATATTTACTGAAAGCATGTCATACTTTGTCTAGAAAGGAGAAGATAGACTTATATCAGTGTCTTTCTGGGATTAAGGTGCAAAATGGTTACTCATCAAATATTCAAAGTCTTATTTCATTGAAAGATCTAAAACTATTTGACTTGAAATCTCACGATTGCCATGCATTGATGTAACAGTTGCTACATGTAGCTATACGTTCTGTATTTCTACAATATATCTGTCATTCCATTTTCTGACTTCATTTTTTCTTTAATGCAAAATGTACCAAGGTAATTGACCCAACAAAATTGGAAGAATTGTAGAAGGATGTCGTGGTTATACTGTGTCTGCTTGAGATGCATTTTTCACCTTCATTTTTGATATTATATTGCATCTAACGATTCATTTGATCAGAGAGATTAGACTATGTGGTCTGTTCTTCTTAGGGTGAATGTATTCATCTGAGCGATACACGAAAATATTAAAAGGATATGTGAGGAACCAAAATCAACCCGAAGGTTGCATTGTTCAATGTTACACATATAAAGAAGCAATTAAATTTTGCAATGAATACTTATCAAATGTTTAAATACTTATCAAATGTTAAAATTAATGGACTCTGTAGGAGAGTTTGTACTAAGATAACATATGGCTTTGATAAAATTAGACAAATTGTTATTACTGTCAGTAGAGACTTATTGTGTCTAGCATATAGATATATCTTGAATAACACTGATGAAGTACAACCTTACATAAATGATCATATGGACTATATAAGGCGCACTAATTCAATTAAATCAAGGAGGAAAAAATGGGTAATAGATGAACACAATAAATCATTCATTAAGTGGTTCCAAAATTGAGTTTTTGGTCAGTTGACAACTAAATCAAATTGTATTTTTGAAAATTTAAGATGGTTAGTGCATGGGCCTCGCACATATGTCTTGTTTTATCATGAGTATCCTACAAATGATTATCATTTTTACATAAAAGTACATGATAACAATTGTCTGTACAAGACAGTGGGGTGACCTTAGTGGCTCAATCAATACATATTTCTAACACTAAAGACAACAAATCAATATTTGCAAACATGTCATATTATTGGGTGATCAAGAACATATGGGAGTTAAATTACACCATATTTCATATTCTCATGTTCTAGTGTAAGTGGATGTAGAATAATAATAGCATCAAAATCGATGAGTTAGGATTCATTCTAGTAGATCTAAATAAAGAGGGTGTTGGCCCAAATGTCTTTTGCCCTAGTTTTTGATGATGATAATCCTATGAAGTTATTCAGTCTAACATTTTGATCTATATAAGTTTCAGGTAAAAGATTGATTCCATGATAAGGTTTAGCTTTTCCATAAAGACTTACAGTTTATGAAGCTCTCAAAATGATGATCCCAGAGCTAAACTATCAAAATTGTGTCTTGAAAGTCATTCTAAAGAGACAAGCTCAAGGGACTCCTATTGGCAAAGAAAGAATTTTTTTTCCTTTTTTGTAAGAATTTAGTTTGATAAAACCAAGAATTGGGAAAATTGTTAGCTCATGAGATTAACACACAAAACATCATATGGATTTTTGCTTCATAAGTTGTTGAATTGGTTTTAAAAGATTACAAAATAATTTTTTGTTTTGAAAAATATTTCTTGTTTTTAAAGATAGATATTTTTCTACTAAACATTGGTCCTATATCTTAGATTTTGTGTTAATCTTTGATGTCACAGTTTTATACTTAGAAATATACCATAAAATATATTGTATATTCTTTCTGGTAAAATATATATCACATATATAATACAGAATTTCTAGATTTTCAAAATAGACGTTTGCCTTGAGTCGATCGACCGGGCGATCGACCGAAGTGCAGAAGAAAACATTGTGCATGTCGATCGACAGGGTGGTCGACCGACTATAAGATCTTTGCTCTCAGTTATGGTCGGTCGACCGGCCTCAGTTGTGATCGGTTGACCAGCCAGTCGACCGATCATTCCTAACGGTCAAAATATGACCGTTGGCAGTCGATCGAGCGGTCGACCAACTTGTTTATTTGACACCCTTTACCTATAATGGCTATATTATTAGAGAACTGTTTAGTGGCTAATCAAAAATGGCTATATGGATTTTTCTCTATAGTTTTGAATACCTATATATAATAAACCTATTGACCATTAGTAATAACTAAGAAGAGCTCAAGAACTATAAGATAATACTTTCAATTTTTTTAGATTCAATTTTCAAAGAGAAAAATTTCAAAAGAGAAGTGTTCTTCAATTCAAATCCTTTTCAAATCACTCTTGTTTTGATTCTCACACTCCATTGATACAAGCTTTCCTAACCACAAATCTCTAAGCTAAAAATCCATTCTTTGTTATAGGATTGCACTTTGTGAACTTTTTTGTTGATCTTAGAAAGGTCATCTTCTTCATTGTTGTTAAGAAGAGTTGTAGAGGTTGAGGTCTCATATGAGCTTGCGGGTTCATCATTTGTAATGTATAGAAGACACCAAGTGAGAAGACTTGCAAGTCCGCTTCATTCTTGTGGGAACCTATAGAGTGGTGATCTCGCAGGATTAAACAATAATGGAAATCCTTCACGAGGTGAAGGCGGAGACATAGAATAAGTGGCTCGAATCTCGAAACAATCCTCTTGTGTTTGCGATTATGTACTCTCTTCCTTATCTCTTAACTCACTCTCTCTATTTGCATGCTTTAATTGCTCTTATTTTATTGCAATTTTCTATTATGCAAATTACTAATTGTGTTGGATATTGTTATTTTCTTGGATCGCTAGACTTAGTTTTTATTCCGCATTATTTGCCATTAACCCATGGCCATCACCTATTCCCCCTCCTCTAGGTGATTTACAATTGGTATCAGAGCTAAAATCTTAGCTTTTAGTTTAACCACCTTAGGGAGATTCTCTTGTTGGCTATATTTATTACATTTCTTACTAAGATTATTTTATTGCTTGTTTTCATGGCATCACACGACTTCTCTAGCATTAAATCCTCACTCAAGTTTGATAGGTTGAATTTCCCCATATGGAAAGTGAAGATGACCCTTTTCCTTAAGTCTCTAGGATTTAGGGTAGCAAAGGCCATTACTAAGAAATTTGTAGAACCTCACGTTGATGAGAATTCATGGTCCGAGGTAACCGCCAAAGATTATGAGGCCAATGCAAACGCATAATATGCACTAACGCAAGCATTGAATGATGATGAGTTATCACATGTTATAAATTGTAAGTCGGCTCATGAAGTATGGAATGACTTGATTATCATCCATGAGGGTACCTCATAAGTTAAACGTTCTAAAATTGATTGGCTTCGTTTTCAATATGAGAACTTTAAATGCTTGAAAATTAATCCATAGATGAAATGCTTACCGTTTTACTAAAATCACTAATAGTTTGTCTTTCTTAGGTGATTCCATTGATAATGATCAAAAGATAAGAAAAGTTATAAGAGCTTTTCCCAAGGCTTGAGAGTCAAGGCAACTACTCTCAAGGAATTGAATGATCGTGAGGAGATGGACTTCTCTGGATTTATTGGGAATCTCAAAGTCCACGAAATGAAAATGAAGGTGCGAGAAGGGAAAAAACCTATCAAGAAGAAATCGATTGTGTTCAAAGAAAATACCTTCATTGAAGATCAAGAAGATTCATCGGAAGAAGGTGAAGAAGACTTTGCCATGCCTATCCGAAAAGTGGGAAGAATGTTCTATAAGAAGGGGAGACAAAGTAACTACTGAAAATGTAGACCACAAGAAAAGTTTGAAAAGAAGGAGAAGATGGGTCCTTGCCTTCATTACAAGAAAATGAGACATCTCATAGCGAATTGCCCATCTCTACAAGCGACCAAATCAAAGAAGTTGCACAAGAAGAAGAAGGCCTTGAAGGCCACTTGGATAACTCAAAAATGGAGTCCGATGATGAAGAGATCGACACTGCAAATGTTTGCTTTATTGCAAACGAAGAGGAAACTTTAAAAGTAACTCTTGAAACCTCTTTAGATTATGATGAACTCACCATGGATGTATTCGCTCGATTTTTTGAAGAACTTCAAAGTAGATATGAGATTTCAAATGTTCAAAACAAAACACTAAGAAAAGAAAATGATATTTTGAAAATTAAACTACAACTTGTTTTGAAAAAAAAGATCTTTCATTGTGTTTTCAAAAGAGTAAAGAAGATTTTGAAAAACACAAACATTTTTGAAAAGTGTAAAGCCTGTTAGCCTAAAGGCCCATCACTCAAGTTTTGATGATGATCAACTCATGTAGTTACAGTACTAATGATCTTGTGTTTACTTAGTCTCATATTTGTGATCAAGATCTTAGTAGGTGTTTAGCTCAACAAAGGATTTTAAGTCAAGTTTTGGAGCTAACACGGTTTGATTCAAGAGCCTATGCATCAAGACCACATCAAGTTCTCAAGAGGAGTCTAACTCTGTGGATCATGTTTGGACTAAGTCAAGAAGGAGAAGAAGATTTCAAGTGAAGACTTCAAGAGAAGACTTGAGTCTAGGTTTGTTTTGTTAAGATTTTGTTTTAGATAAAATGTAAAGGATAGAATTGTTGGTGGATTGCTCAAGTATACCATATACACTCACACACAAGATTTAGATGTGTTTTCATAAAAGAGTTTTTATTTTGGAAAAATACAAAAGAATTTTAATTTTGAAAAAATACCGTTTTGATTTTTAGAGTTTTATATATACATGTGTTTTAACCAAAACTATTTTAGTGCTTATTGACAAAAACATAGATATTTCATCATGTATGTGTAGTGGATCATACCCATACATTCTATGCTTTAAAAGTGTTTAAAATATCTTGTTTTTATATTTGGAGAAGATTTGGAAAAATACAGATTTTGTTTTATGCCAAAATTTCTAAGTTACAAAAATAGTTCAAAATGTTTGTAACATAGTTTGATTTTTACTCAAGCATGTTTGTGTATCAAAGTATTATACTGAACTTACTTTTGTAGATTTTTAGAGATTTTATGAGATTTTATCTAAGTCAAAAAGCCAAGTTTTAAATCCCTAAAAAGTTCTGTTCTGGCTTCTGCCGGTCGACCGGGCCGGTCGACCGGGCTAGGAGTCAGTCGACCGAGTCGGTCGACCGAGTCGGTCGACCGATGTGCACAAACGTGCACGCCAGGTTTGGCTGGAGGGCCGGTCGACCGACCCTGTCGACCGCCAGAGAGCTCTGCTCTCTGGAAAGCCCCGGTCGACGGGTCGGTCGACCGGCAGAGAGCTCTGCTCTCTGTTCCAGGCCAGAGTCGACCGGGTCGGTCGACCGCTGGCTCAATGGTCTCAACGGTCAGAAATCTGACCGTTAGCCGGTCGACTGACAGCCGTCCAGGCTACAGTTTTGCCCCAACGGCTAGTTTTTTCCTAGCCTATAAAAGGAGCTTTCTTGGACAGTTTTAAACAAGACTTTTGGAGAGTTTTAAATCTAGTTTTTCCCATCTATTTTAGAAGTTTTCTCCACTAGTTTGAGAGCAAATATTTCCAATTCAAAAGGATGTTTATCAAGAGTGTTTTCAAAAGTGATTCTTGAGTTTTTCACCACAACTTCCATCCTTGTTTTTCTTATAATCACTTGAGCTATCCATTGCTATACCTATCCTATAAGAATCTTTATTGTGAGAGGATTTGAGGTGATCAAAGTGTTTAGATCACCAAAGTTTACATCTTTGCTTTGAGGAGGCGGACTTGTGTGTTCGCGATCGTTTCGAGTTCTAGTGAGAGCTCTTTGTAGAGGTGCGGCCTAAGCAAGCTTGTGTGCATGTGGTGTGTTGTTCTTGCGGGAACAAGAGAGGGACTAGAGAGTCCAAGAGTTCTAGTGGGAACTCCTTGTAGGTATTGTGGCACCGAGTGATCCGGTGGGATCGATTTTAGTGGAAATCCTGCATAGTATTGAAGGCGGGGACGTAGAGCAAGTGTGCTTGAACCTCGAAACAATTCTCCTGTGTTTGCGATTGCTTTCTCTCTCTATCTCTTTCTTATCTTTATATCCTGCATGCTTATAATGTCTTTATCTTTATATGCTTGATATATTGTGTGCTTAATTATTATATGCTTGGGGATTGTTTGCTAACACTTGTATTCAACCAAGAGAGCAAAGCGGCACCTCAACTCTTATCTAGAGGAATCTTGAGAAATTAGTCCAGAGCCCTTCACGGGGGGAATCCAACTACACTCTATGGTTATACTTGGTGTGTTTAGCCTAAGAAGTTTTAGTTTGCATTAATAGTTTTAATTTCGCATTAATTGACCATTAGATTAGCTAGTCACCTATTCACCCCCCTCTAGGTGATTACAAAGCCCTAGCACAAAATTTGATAAAAATGAATTTCAATATTTGAAAAATAGAATGAATGATTTAGATTCTACTTTAAAGATTTATGATTTCAATGTTAAAAAATTAGATGCTATATTTTCAAAGGGTAAAACCCAAGGGAGACACATTTTATATGCTCACACCAGGCATGATCACAATGTACATCACCATGATGCGTATATTTATAACAAAGTGTACACTTGTACACATTGTGGCCGCAAAGATCATCTAGCCAAGTTGTGCTATTCAAAATTAAATTTGAAGGCTAAAATTGTATGGGTTTGAGAAAGACTAACCCTATAGGACCTAAAAAGATGTGGGTACCAAAACACACACCAAATTCATTTGATGTAGATGTGTCATCCTCCAAGATGTAGGAGGAAACAGTATCTTAGTGGTGGATGCAATGGAGCTCAAGCGATCTATAGTGTGAACGCATCACCATCAAGAACTAGGTGGGAGAACACCACTTATTTAGAGAATTTTAGCTTATACTGGTAACATCTCAATAATTTTGAGTCTTTTTTAAAATTTCACATGCATACTTAGGTTTGTCTATAACTTAACATTGCTTAATTTATTATTGTAATATCTCTACATTAATTACTGTGGTTAGCTCCCTCTTGTGTGAGGTGGAGGCTTTGTGTTGGAATCCCTCAAGTGTGAGGTGATTGGTTTGTATTGGCTAAGTGCCTAACCCTCTAAGTGTAGAGGTGTTTGTTGTTGGCTGTGCATTGCCTCTGTGAGGGTTGTATTGGTTGAGAAAGGAGTTGTGTACTCCCAGTTGTAGTTACCCCAAATCCTCAGTAGAGGTTCCCTGTGTGGGAGTCCTGTGTGGACAAGTTACTGGATTCGAAATCCTTCTGGGTGAAGGCGGGGACGTAGAGCTGGGTGCTCGAACCTCGAAACAAATCTCGTTGTTTGCGTTTGATCCATTGACTCTTACTCTCTCTCTTTTATATTGTGCCATTACATCATTTCATATTGCTCATTCATATTATATGCTTGGCTTGTTTGTGTATGCCTCACTTGTGCTTAACCACGAGAGCTTCATATAGCGCCTCAACTCTTATTCAGAGGAATCAAGAGGAGTTAGTCCAGAGCCCTTCACCGGGAATTCGGCTACACTCGTTAGTTGTATTAAGTGTTGTTGCAATTAATTTTAATTTCCGCATTTAGTTCATTAGATTAGCCGTACACCTATTCACCCCCATATAGGTGTACTTTCAATTGGTATCGGAGCCTACGCTCCTGATATTAGGTTTAACCACCTAGGAATGTGATCTTGGTTAGCTAATCTATCATTTGCATTTTGCACTTTTATTACTTACACACACTCATGGATTGCTTGTCACCTCCCATGTTTGATGTCTCCAACATTGACATGTGGAAATTTAGGATGTCCATGTATTTGAAAACCCTAGGCTTGCATGTTTTCCTTACCGCTACCAAGAAATCCTATCTTGGTAATAACAAGCATATAGAGGCCAATGCACAAGCCCTTGAGGCACTTAGAAGCATGCTTAACAAAGAATATCTTTCTATTGTTTCTAACTATGATTCCGCCTTTGTAGTGTGGAACACGTTGACCTCCTCCAAGCTTCAATTGCAAATTCAAACGGAGGATAAATCTAGTGGAGAATCCGAGCAACAATGCTACATGGTTCAAGGGAATGACTCCCTTGAGGTATATTTGGAATCTCAATTAGACAATGATGATGCTAGTTCTTCTTGTGATGATTATGTTGATCCTAATAGTTTAAATAAAGAACTATCTATTGTGTGTGAAAAATTGCTAGAAAAATATAATCTTTTAAAAAAGAAAAGTCTAGGACTTAACAATGAAAATAAAGATTTGCTTTCAAAACTAGACTTGATTTTGAGAGAGAAAGTGGAGATTTCTAATGAAAGGGACTCATTGAAATCTAAACTTGACCTTGCCCTAAAGGAAAATGATATTTTGAAAAATAAAAATGATTGTGAAAATGTTTTGAAGAAAAATAAAGCTATATCTTCAAAACTTGATTTTGTTGTAAATGAGAATGAATCTTTGAAAATGAAAATTGCATTAATTTCAAAAGATTTAGAAGTCTGTTTAAAGAAAAATGAATCTTTGAAAATTGATATTGATTCACATATTTGCCATGCTAGTGTAGCTTCATCATCTTGCTCACCTATTGCATGCTCCACTTCTTCTAACATTGAAAATGATATAAATTTATTAAAGAAGAATATGGATTGTTTGGGCTCCACTTTGAGCCAATGTGCCAAGAACCATACACGTTTGGAATCTATGTTTCGAAAGAAACGAGTTCCATCTATGCATGCACACCATCTACGGCATACACATGCTTCCCACGGTCACATCCATCACACTTTGTATGCTCATGTGTACACTTGTACACATTATGGACGTAAGGGCCACCTTGCTAAATTTTGCTATGATCGCATACATGATTCAAATTTAGCAACTAAATTTCTTTGGGTTAGGAAAGGTGCTAATCCCCATGGACCCAAAAGAGTTTGGGTACCAAAGACCACCCCTATTGTATTTGATGTAGGTGTGGGCTCTCACATGACGTGAAAGCGATGGTGCCTTGAGGTGGATGCGTTCCAAGCATAAAGAGAACTATTTGGATACATCACTTTCAAGGGGAGTTTGGTGGGAGGACCACCTTGATTTGGAGATATGGAGAGTTGCCTTCTAGGTTTTGGTAACGATCTCTTACTCCCTTTATGTTTACATGCTTTTCATATTGTTGATTTTTAGCATGTCTTGTTTTAATGTTCATTATGCATATGCCATGTTTATTAGATTAGTGATATACATGATTAGTATTTGAGGCACTCATGTTTATATGGATTTATACCTTTGTGCTCTCACATTTGTTTTAACTAATGTGTATGTCCTAGATCTATGCATGTGCATGTACATAATGATCATATGTATGTTTATGAGTTTTGTTTTGATGCTTCATGTTTTGATTACTTGTTTGAATGTTAGTTTTCATTAAAGCTAGGATATATACTTGTACATGTAGTGAGTCACAAATAGACTATTATATGTTTGTGCTTGAACGCTCATTTATACTCATTAGATGTACTAGTATAGTCTAGTATTGATGATTCATACATTTGACTTGTATTCCCATTTATTTGACATGTTTTAATGGTTATGTTTAACTTCATGTATATGTCTATTTTGTCTAAACTATTAGATATACATATACATCCTTGAGCCACTTGCCTTCATGCATATACTTTGGTGGACTCGTTATGTTTGGATATGTATGTATACTTTAGTTTATACATGACATATATATATATCTTGAAGGATTTCTAGTTTTGATGATTTTCATGTTTTATGGAATATAGTTTTGTTTTGTTCTTTACTTGAAGGATTTCGTACTAGTTTATAAAGTTTTTCATATAACTAGTTCGTATTCTTCACTTTGATAGTGCTTTTCAAACATACTATATTTTCAAACCTATTTTTGAAAACCCCTACCCATTTACGGGCGGTTGGTTGGGCGACCATGCCTTGTATGTTTATTATTGAAAATCATTTAAAACATGTGCATGAAATGGGTGGAAGGTAATATGAGTTATACACTTGACCTTATTATAGTTTCAATTGGTATCATTAGATCTTATCAATTGGTATCAATATTGACATTCTTTTGTATACACATATATTGTTTTTAAATATGTATGCTTACACTTCAATAAGTATCAATTTCGATTGGTATCTAATTTTCCATACATATATATGCTTTATTTGTGCTTATTATATCTCTATATCTTTGAGCATAAATTTGGGTATGCTAAGCTTGATTTTTAATGCATATCATATTTCAATTGATTAGTTTTCAATTGGTACTTATACAAGCTTATGCATCATTTTATTTGGTATTTCATAAAGGGGGAGGAAATTCGTATTTATCTTTCAATTGGTATTTTGTTTACCTTTGATTTCCACTCCCATACTTTATGATGAAAAATGATTAAAAAAAATTAATATTGATTTTATTTTGATATCATATGTTCAAAATGAAAAATACTTACAATTGGTATCAAGATGTTTATTTGTTTACTTTCAATTGGTATCAAGAAAGAATTGGTAATCAAGATTATCTATATATCCTTCATTTTGGTATCAAATTTTTGATTGGTTTCTTTAAGATTTGTTTTCAATACCTCATTTACTTTCAATTGGCATTTCTTAAAATTTTTATTGATGTGTTCACTTTCAATTGGTATCATGTTGATTTTACTTGGACCCCTTTGTTGATGATTGACAAAAAGGGGGAGAAGTATTTGAGTTTATATGCATGTTTTTATGTTATGCATGTTTTTATATTGGTACCAAGTATTGGTATCAATAGTGTTTGTTTTATGTTTTGTTGATATTGGTATCAAGAGTGTTGATTACTAGTATCTAGAAAACATAGTTTGATTTTTTATTCAAACATAGTTTGTTTTTTATTGGTATCAAGAGCATTATTTAAGAACATGTTTATGTAAAGAAGAAATAATTTATTTTGGTATCAAGAGCTTGTTTTATGCATGTTGATGCATTTCATGTTTGGTATCAAGAGCATGTTTTGTATTTGGTATCAAGAGCTTGTTTTATGCATATTTATGCATTTTCATGTTTCATATTCATTGCATATATTTATTGTTTATTGCTATGCATGAGTTAAGGGGGAACTTCCTTGAAGCTTAACTTTAATCCATGCATATATAACTCCATGAGTTTTGTCATCATCAAAAAGGGGGAGATTGTTGGCCCAGAGGCCTTCTGCTCTAGTTTTGATGATGATTAACTCATGTCGTTATGTTTACTAATAATCCTGTGATATTTAATTTCAGATCTCTAATCAAGATATTAGTAGATGATTAGCTTCAACAAGATGTTTTGGAAGCTTTCACATGGTGATTCAAGAGCCCGAGCGTCAAAGATCATATGTAGCACTCGTTGGAGTCAAGCTCGGTGGATCACGGTTTGGATCTAGACTTGAAGACGGAGTTCTTCAAGAAGACCTCGGTACATAGTTTAGTTTTGTTTAGACCCATTTGTTAAAGATTAGATAGTGTGGTATGCTCAAGTTCACAACACACACACGTTTCATATTTTGGTATTGGTTTTCGGTTTTTATTTAACCCATCTTGGTTTTCATGAATAGATAGTATCAATACAAGTTTACATTGTTTAAATGTATATTAGATTTGTTCTATATACATGTATGCTTCATATCTTAGACGAACTTATTTTGATATGCCTATTCATGTGTTTTGGAGTTTTGTGTTTTAACAAAACATATTTTCAGATTTAAAATCAAAAACAATGATATATATATCTTTCATGTATATTGGACTTATATCCATATACAACATGCTTCAAATTGTTTAATTATCATGTTTTTGTATTTGGATGAGTTTTGGACAAAACGAATTTTCAATTCAAAAATCCAAGTTTTGGAAAATACGGATTTTGGTTTTCGGCAAAATTTCCATAACACAAAAAGAGTTCAAAATGTTTGTAACTTGGTTTGATTTTTACTCAAACAAGTTTGTATATCAAAGATAATACAAGAACCTATTTTTATGAAATTTTAGAAGTTTTATGGGATTTTATTTTAAAATTAAAACCCAAGTTTTAAGTCCTGAAAAACTGCCTGCCAGGCTCTGGCGGTCGACCAGACCGGTCGACCGACATGCACAAAACGTGCATGCTGGCCAGCCACTTGGGCCGGTTGACCGAGCGGTCGACCGACTGCAAGTACCCCACTCTCGGGTGGGGGCGGTCGACCGACCGGTCGACCGTAAGGCTTGGACAGTCGACCGAGCGGTTGACCGACCAGAGAGCATTTGCTCTCTGGACCGGGCGATCGACCGGGCGATCGACCGGAAGGCTCCAACGGTCAAATTTTGGACCGTTGGCAGTCGACCGCCAGCCGCCAGGGCTGAAAAACAGCCCCAACGGCTAGTTTTTCATGGGGCCTATTTAAACCTCATTTGAGGCCAGTTTTGATTAAGGTTTTTAAAAGAGAAAAATTCTCCCATTTACAAGTGTTTTATACAAGTTTTCAAAAGTGTTTTTAGGGCCAAAAGGATTCATCTTTATTTTTAAAAGGGTTGGAAAATTCAAGAAAAAGGAGAAACTTTGGGATTGGTTTTTTGATCTTCATTTTAATCATATCTTAGTTGTTTTTCCAATAGTTTTCTTTGAGTTTTTGATTTTCAAACTCTTTGTTTTCCACACTTGAGCTATATCTTGCTATCCTATCTATAGGATCTTTATTTTGTGGAAGAAAATTGTTTGTGGTTGAGATAGACCACCTAGATTGTAACCCTCCTTATTGTGGTATCCCTCTTGTGTAGAGATTGATTGTGGAGTGGTGGTTGGCTCCCTCTAGTGAGAGGTGGAGATTGTGCTTAGCTCCCTCTTGTGTGAGGTGGAGGCTTTGTGATGGAATCCCTCAAGTGTGAGGTAATTGGTTTGTATTGGCTAAGTGCCTAACCCTCTAAGTGTAGAGGTGTTTGTTGTTGGTTGTGTATTGCCTCTGTGAGAGGTTGTATTGGTTGAGAGAGGAGTTGTGTACTCCCGGTTGTAGTTGCTCCAAATCCTCAGTGGAGGTTCCCAGTGTGGGAGTCTTGTGTGGACAAGTTAGTGGATTCGAAATCCTTCTGGGTGAAGGCGGGGATGTAGAGCTGGGTGCTCGAACCTCGAAACAAATCTCGTTGTTTGCGTTTGATCCATTGACTCTTACTCTCTCTTTTATATTGTGCCATTGCATCATTTCATATTGCTCATTCATATTATATGCTTGGCTTATTTGTGTGTGTCTCACTTGTGCTTAACCACGAGAGCTTCATATAGCGCCTCAACTCTTATTCAGAGGAATCAAGAGGAGTTAGTCCAGAGCCCTTCACCGGGAATTCGGCTACACTCATTGGTTGTATTAAGTGTTGTTGCAATTAGTTTTTAATTTTCGCATTTAGTTCATTAGATTAGCCGTACACCTATTCACCCCCCCTTTAGGTGTACTTTCAATTACTTGTATATGTTTAACTATTTTAGTCTCTACACATAATTACCACTGCACACGTACTCTTGTTGAAAAATAGTACCTTCATGATCTTGATTATCTTCATGTGTCGAAACTATTGTTTGTTGATTTGTATTGTGTATGGACATTATATCTTGATGAATAAGATGCCCTTTGTTTTTTTAAAAAGAATTATTAATTATATATATTTATTTTGCATTTAACTCATAATTAAGTAATTCAAATAAGAAAAGTAAAGAGCACATCAACTCATGATTTAGAGGAAGTATGAGGAGAAGTTCAGAGCCCGTCAAGAGAATATGGCTTTATTTCTTATTTAATTAGCCTAATTTATGAATTAAATTAATGTGCGAGTTTTATGAAATTTTTGAGAATATTTTGTTAGATTTTTATTAAAATATTTTATTTTAAATTCTTGGACTCAGGATTATTCCTGGATGTTTATCTCTTTTAATAGAATATTTTAAAAAAAGTACTTTCAAAAGTTATTCTATAAAAATCTATTTGTTTTAAAGTTGTTTTTGTTTAGGGAGCAGCCTCGGTCGACCGACTGAGACTTCAGATTCTCTGGATTGCTTCGGTCGATAAGGCGGTCGACCGAGTAAGCCTGCATATAGCTTACCCTTGTTGCTGGTTGACTGGATGGTTGACCGACATATTGAGAGTCTATTTGGCAGTGCTCTCGGGTTGTACCGGTCAACCGATAATTGAATCTCTATAAAAATCTACTGCTAATGTGGAACCCTAATTTCTAAATTCTTTCTATCCTTCCACCTATCCCAACTCACCTCTCCACCCAACCTTTCCCTCTCAATTATACACCCAAATCGCTACAATTTTCACCTTAATTCTTCAAGATCTCATCTCTAGCACCCCTCTAAACCCTATTTGGAGAAGCAATTTTCAAAATTTCTAAGGTATAACTTTTCCTATTCATTGTTTAATTATTTCTTTAATGCTTTCCAGATCTTTTCTGTAGATTATTACTAATTTATGCTATTATTTTCTGCAAATTCATTCCTTATTTCTAGTCTACTCATCATGTTTGCTAAACTTCTGATTAGTCTACAATTCTGCATTATTATATCGCATTCCCTACCGATTAATGAATAAAATATCATTTCTAATTGCGTTTTGGTCTACTTTGTAGATAAATCAAGAGTTCAATGGTCAAAGGGCAATAAGAGCTTAATTAAACCCATTTTTGGCTAATTAAATCCGCAATTCCTGGAGGCCAAGTAAGGGACCTTCTAGAAGATACATCGAACCTAGACCCTTGCGCACGTCAGACGAATATACGGATGAAAATACCCAAAACGGAGTATACCAAGTAGGTCCTAGAAGCAACACAAAACCACACACCAAAACCAGGGACCTAGGTTCCTGGCAATATGGTGGGGCCACGCATCGATCTTCGACGCGTTGCCCCGTCTCGTCTTCTGGAACCTCCTTCTGCCTATAAATAGGGCAGGGTTTGACCGAAACGCAAGCAGTTTTAGATTTTAGGCTAGGTTTTCTATCTTTAGTGTAGTGTAGGTGTTCTTCTTTTCTTTTATATTTTTATTTCATTTTTAAATCTTGTAGTAGGGCAGAGAGATTCAGAGAGAGATAGAAAGAGATTGATGTAATAGATAGTGACAATCTATGTAAAGGTGTCTCCTTTCTTCTCCAATGTAAACTTCTCCATCTTCTACATGATACTTGGCTAATTTCTTCTTCTCATGTGACTAACTACTAACCACTAACTAGCTAACCACTTACTTGATAATCCACATGAATCTAGTAGCCTCTACAAGGCCTTGCTCTTGCAAGAGCCATTGATGGCTCATGATGATGGGTTCTATCATCTAACTTGCTAACTTGCTAACTCTCTCTTATTTTATGCTTGCTTCTAATAATTTTGATGATCTAATATTTGTATTAGCTTGCTCCTGATGCAAGTTTGAATGTAAAGAACCATCTTATTTGTCATACTTTGTTCGTCTCTTGAAGCCAAGGACTAGTGATGGCCAAAGATCTATGTGAGGCAACTATCACTAAGAGGTTAGCATATTAGTGGAGTAATTAGTAGTTAGAAATCATGAGATTTCTTTTATAGCATTCCTAATTCCTTTTACTTTGTTTTAAAAACAAATTCCAAAATATTTTATCATTTTTTCTATCGTTGTTTTTACCATCTTCTTTGTTCACCTTTGTTTTCATTTTCTTTACCACAAGCTTCATCTTCTTTTCTATTTTATTTTTTAAATCACTTCTCTTTCATTTTTACATCGCTGTTTTATCGCCTTCTCCACCTATCACTTCTGGATTTCTTTTCTTTCTTCTTTTTCTAATTCTTTAACAAAGAAGAACTTGTTAACAACCAACGTGAATAAGGACTGTTAATGCTTCTATCGCCTCCCATCCCTGTGGATTCAACCCGTTGATCCAATGCTATAACGGAAGTATCGAGGGAACATTAGCACGCTTGCTTTTACATCGATTTAACAAAACACATATTTTAGAGTGCTCGTTCTGTCCCGATCAACGTCCTAGAGTTGAAAAATCAAAACAACTTAAATCTTCCTCTTGAACTAAGAATGCTTTTGTCTCTGAGAATTCTATGCAAAAACACTCTATTATCTTTAACAAAAATGTTATTTCTGGTCGGTGTGTTCTTCTAGCCGACTTTGACCACTTGGATCTTACTCCTATTCTCAAAACTAGTTCCTTAGATCATTTTGTGACAATTAAGGAGCAATGTTATCCCGATTTTGTCCAATACTTCTACTCTAATCTCTCCTTTGCTGATAATCACATCAAATCTCGTTTCAAGAATGTGGATATCAATATTTTTCTTGAATGTTTAGTTAGGATTTTTAAACTATCCTGTGATGGTGTAGAAATCTTTTATTCCAATCTTCACTATTTTGAGTACCCTGACGGTGAGAGTGCTCTTATCGCCTCTTGTCTGTTATATGATGATGATAACTCAGGTGTAGTAAGGAATGAGGAGGTGAAGCGCTACACGCTTACCGCTCAGGTCCTCGCTAAGATCATTTTTCATGATCTCATGCCTAAATCAGGGGAATACAGTCATGCCTGTTATTGTGTCCCCTGCTCATCTACTGCCTTTTGAAAGATATTAAAGTCAATATCCCTTATCTCATCATCGATTTCATGCTATCTAACTTCTCACTAGGAATGGTCCATATGGAATGATGCGTACTTGGCTTTTCAAATATTTCAAAATTAATCTATCTGATGAGAGAGCCGCAAACCCCTCTGTTGATATCAATAGCACCCTCTTGAAGAGGATGCATGTTGGAGTTCATGTTCAGGCTCCTTCCCATCCTTCCTCACATCCTGTTCAGCATTTTGCCTCTGATTTGTCCTCTTTGGCTGCCGATCCTTATGCAGGTTTGATGACCCAGCTGAGCAACCTCTCCCTTTACATCAATTCTTTCATAGAGAGGATCCTCACGAACCAGGAAGCTATATGGAGAGAGCAACAGAACGATAGGGCTTATGTGTGCTCCTCTATCAAATATCTTCAGCGTTGTATGGACTACCATTTCTCCAGGAACGACTGGCCGTACCTATTCCAGATGCATATGGACGTCCTCTTTCTTTGATTGGTCCACTGTTTGATCTGTGGATGGCTTCTCAAGATATCTCAATGGTATATTAACCAGTTGTTGAGCTTGAAGAAGACGTGGATGAAGAAGAAGATGCATGGCTCCTCCCTTTCTTATTTTGATGTATGACAAAAAGGGGGAGAAGAATGTAGTAGAGTTATTTTGGATGGTGGACATCTATTTTGGTATTGTATATGAATTTTGCATTTTGGACACCTGCTTTCTGACAATTATTCTAGTTAAAACAATTGGTATCTACATTTGGTATTTTAGTTACAATTGGTATTACAGCATGTATATGTGCTCATTGTTGAAAACTTCTATTTTATGATACATGTCTTATTTTGTTTTTTTATGGAGGTTAATGGTTATGGATGGTTGGAGGAAAACCTTTACATATAAACTTAACTGTCATATCTTGTTATGCATAACTGTGTTTGCGTTGCATAAAGCTTCATTGTTGCAAATCATATCCCTATGCACAAGTTATTAAATATTCTTGTCTCATGTTTCAATCCTTATGTGTATGGATATTATACATGCACATGTTTAGAGGGGGCTTCACTTGAAGCCTCTTCCCAACTTATCTAAAATAACTCTATGTGTTTTGTAATCATCAAAAAAGGGGAGATTGTTGCCCCCAAAGGTCTTTTGCCTAGTTTTGATGATCATAATTCCATGAAGTTATTCAATCTAACATTTCTATCTATATAAGTTTCAGGTAAAAGATTGATTTCATGATAAGATTTGACTTCTCCATAAAGACTCACAAGTTTTTGAAGCCCTCAAGATGATGATCTCAGAGCTAAATTATCAAAATTGTGTCTTAGAAATTATTCTAAAGATACAAGCTCAAGAGACTCCTATTGGCAAAGAAAAGAAATTTTCTTCCTTTTTTGCAAGAATTTAGTTTGTTAAAACAAAGAATTGGGAAAATTGTTAGCTCATGAGATTGACACACATACACACACAAGACATCATTTGGATTTTTGCTTCATAAGTTGTTGAATTGGTTTCAAAAGATTACAAAATAATTTTTGTTTTGAAAATATTTCTCGTTTTTAAAGAGATTTAATTTTCTACTAAACGTCCTACATCTTAGATTTTGTATTGATCTTTGATCTCGCGATTTTGGACTTAACAATATACCATTAAATATATTGTATATTCTTTTTGGTGAAAATTATATCACAAATATAAAACAAAATTTCTAGATTTTCAAAACAGACTTTTTGCCTTAAGTCGGTCGACCGGGCGGCCGAGCGAAGTGCACAAGAAAACGCATGTCGGTCGACCGGGCGGTCGAATGACTGTAAGATCTTTGCTCTCGGTTGTGATCGGTCAACCGGTGGGTGACCGACCATTCCAAATGGTCAAAAATATGACGGTTGGTGGTCGACCAAGCAGTCGACCGACCTGTCTGTTTTGACAGCCTTTACCTATATCAGCTATATTATTAGAGAACCGTTTAGTGGCTAATCAAAAACGACTATATGGGTTTTTTTATGTATTTTTGAATACCTATATATAGTAACCCAATTGTGTTGGCCCAGAGGCCCTTCACTCTAGTTTTGATGATGATTAACTCATGTAGTTATAGTTTACTAATAATCTTGTGATATTTAGTTTCAGATATTTGATCAAGATATTAGTAGGTGATTAGCTTCAACAAAGGTATTTTGGAGCTTTCACATGTTGATTCAAGAGCTCACGCGTCATGTCGCACATTGCACTCGGTTGGAATCAAGCTCGGTGAATCACGTTTGGATCGAGTCGGCTTGAAGATAAGAAGACAACGATTTTAGATCTTGTATGAAGATAGATAGTGTTGATATGCTCAAGTTCACAATACACACACATGTTTTTAGTTTGTTGGTTTTCGGCTTTCAGTTTAACCGATCTTGGTTTTCATGTCAAAAACATAGATATAAATCTTTACATGTATATTGAATTCTATCCATATACAACATGCTTCAAAGTTGTTTCAATATCATGTTTTTGTATCTACATGTGTTTTGGAGAAAACGGTTCTCCATTTCAAAAATTCAAGTTTTGGAAAATACGGATTTTGGTTTAAGGCAAATTTTCAATCACACAAAAATAGTTCAAATTGTTTATAATATGTGTTGAATTTCACTCACCATATTTGTATTCAAAGATATAATAAGAACATATTTTTGTGAAATTTATGTGATTTTATGAGATTTAATCAAAGGTAAAAAGACAAGTTTTTAAATCCTAAAACAGTTTGACCTGGCTATCGCCGGTCGACCGGTCCGGTCGACCTACGTGCACAGACGTGCACGCAGCCATGGGCTGGTAGGCCGGTTGATCGGGCGGTCGACCGTCCAGAGAGCTCTGCTATCTAGAAATGGCCCCGGTCGACCGTGCTGCTCTCTATATCCAGTCCCGGTCGACCGGGCGATCGACCGGAGGCACAGCGGACATAAATATGACCGTTGGGCCGGTCGACTGGGCGGTGGACCGGAAGGGCAAAACTGCCCTTTCCTGCTGCTAACGGGTAGAAATTTTGTGGGGCTATAAATACCCCACATTGAGCTAGTTTTAGACAAGAATTTCAAGAGCAAAATTTTCTATATTTCAGCAAGTTTTTAAAAGAGTTTTCGTGCCAAAAGATTTGATTTTTATTTATTTTAAAAGGGGTTGGAAAATCAAGAAAAGGAGAAGTCATTGGGATTGATTTTTTATCTTCATTTTCATAGCAATTCTAGAAGTTTTTCCAAGAATTTTTTTTTGAGTTTTTGATTTTCAAACTCTTTATTTTTCTCACACTTAAGGTATCTATCTATCCTATCTATTAGGATCATTATTTTATGAGAAAGAATTGATTTGTGGTCTTTGAGATCACCAAGTTGTAAACCTTCCATACTGTGTGATATCCCTCTAGTGAGAGGTGATTATGTTGATATCCCTCTAGTGAGAGGTGATTGTGAAAGTGGTGTTTGCATCCCTCTAGTGAGAGGTGATTGAGTTTGAATCCCTCATGTGTGAGGTGATCTTTGTTTGGCTAAGTGCATATCCCTCTAAGTGTAGAGGTGATTTGAGTTGTGCCTTGTCTCTAGTGAGAGGTTGTATTGTTAGAGAGTGGAGTTGTGTACTCCCGATTTATATTACCCAAATCCTCAGTGGAGGTTCCCTGTGTGGGAAGTCCTGTGTGGATGCTTTAGTGGAAATCCTTCTGTGTGAAGGCGGGGACGTAGAGCTGGGTGCTCGAGCCTCGAAACATATCTTGGTGTTTGCGTTTGATCCACTATCTTTAAACTCTCTCTCTCTTTTACATTGTGCATTGCATCATATCATTCATATCTTATATGCTTGTGTTTGTTTGTGTGTCTCACTTGTGTTCAATCAAGAGAGCTTTATATAGCACTTCAACTCTTATTTAGAGGAATTTAGAGAAGATAATCCAGAGCCCTTCACCGGGAATTCGGCTACACTCTTTGGTTATACTAAGTGTCTTGCATTTAGTTTTTAGTTCCGCATTATTTATCATTAGATTAGCCTTACACCTATTCACTCCCCTCTAGGTGTACTTTCAAATTGATTATTAGTAATAACTAAGAAAAGCTCAAGAACTATGAGATAATACCTTCAATTTTTTTAGATTCAATTTTCAAAGAGAAAATTTTCAAAAAGAGAAAAGTTCGTCAATTCAAATCTTTCCAAATCTCTCTTATTTTGATTCTCCCACTCCACTAATTAAAAGCTTTTCTAACCACAAATCTCTGAGCTAAAAATTCATTCTTGGTTATAGGATTGCACTTTGTGAGCTATTTTGGTGATCTTAGAAAAGTCATCTTCTTCATTGTTGTTAAAAAGAGCTGTAGAGATTGAGGCCTCATACGATCTTGCGGGTTCGTCATTTGTAAGATGTAGAAGACACCAAGTTGTTGGCCCATAAGGTTACACTCTCCATTTGTTTAGAGTTTTGATGATAACAAACCAAATAGGAGCTATATGGTACTAATTAGTTTGTTAAGATAAGTTTCAGGTTTGTACCATATTTGGAGGCCATTGCTTAGCTATTGCAAGAAATTCTAGGTTCATAAAGCAAAGAAGACTTTTTGCACATCAAGGAAGGAACATAGAAGAGAAGGCTCTAGCAAGGCATTGCATGGCTCAAGACTTCAAGATTGCTCAAGATAATTTATTAGATTTGTTTTTAATTTAGAGTTTTGTTAAAGAATAGTGAATAGGTTTGAAGCTCTATCACACACGTTTTTGCGCATATCTTGTTTCCAAAAATATTTCCTATAATATGTAAAAAAATAGTTTGTATACAATCTTCAACCTACAAACTCCTTTTATCCATTATATATATCTCTATTCAAAATTGTTTTGTTAAAAATAGATTTCTCCTCAAAATTCTGTTTTTGTTTTGGCTTTTGACCTGAGCCGGTCGACCGTCCGGGTCGGCCGACCCTGTGTCAGGTCAAGCCGGTCGACCGACCCAGTCGACCGAGGTTCTGGCAGCAGTGAGTATCCGTGTGCACGTTTCACGGTCGACCCGGCGGTCGACCGACACCTGCCTGACTGCATGACTTCTGCTCTCTGTATTTTTGGGTCAACCGGGCGGTCGACCGTTAGCCTGCAACGGCTATTATTTTTGAACTAGCGGTCGACCGGCCGGTCGACCGAGATAGCCGGTCGACTAGTAACGGCTATTTCCTAAGCTGGTTTATTTTTTGTCCTTTTCTCACTTAAGTGTGTTTAAATGACATGTTTTGGTTTTAATACTTTCTGATTAGCCTTAAATATGTTTTATCTCTAAACCCTAGCCCTCTCCTATAAATAGGGGTGTTTGGGGAGAGGTTCATTTACCAATTTTTAACAAGAAAAATTTGCAAAAGTTTCAAAAGTTTAAGGCATTCAAAAGAGCTTGGTTTCTTGGTTTTGTGCTGAAATTCTTTCTCATTTTCTGAAGTGTTTTCAAGAACTCTCTGATTTCTTTTTTTTTCTCCTTACACACAAGAGCTTCATTCCTACTCATTGTTCTCTAAGGACCTTTGTAAGGGAAGAGAATTTTGCAAGAGAGAGTTTGTGGTCTTTTGACTACTAAGAGATTGCTTGTACTTGAGATTGTGGAGTTGGGTACTCCGGTGAATTTGTAACATCTTTGTGATAGTGGAAGTGGTTGGAATCCTTCTGGGGAAGGCGGGGAAGTAGAGCTGGGTGCTCGAACCTCGATAACAATTCTCGGTGTTTGCGTTTGGTTTACTTGCACTTGATTCTTGCTTTACTTTCATTGCTCTTATTACTTGCTCTCTATCTTCATTGCAAGATTCATTTGTTTTCATTCATCTTGTCAATCATAGTCCCATACAATAAGGTTACATTGCGCACCTCTAACTCATTTCAAGAGGAATCAGGAGGAAGGAGTTCAGAACCCTTTACGGGGTATTCGGCTCTTAGTCTTGTTTTGGGCAATTGTTGCATCATATTTTTAAATTGTGCATTGATTAGCATTATCACCTATTCACCCCCCTCTAGGTGATTTTCAATTGGTATCAGAGCTTGGACTCTAGGTTTGGCTTAACATCCTTAGAGAGATCCTTAAAATTTGCTAATCAACATTTTCATTCCATCTTTCATTCACTAGTAAACATGGCCGATAACATCAAAACCCCTCCTAAATTTGATGGACTAAATTTCCTTATTTAGAAGGTTAGGATGACTATCTTTTTGCAATCATTAGGTAGCTTAGTTGCAAAATCTTTGATCAAACCCTACGTTGCAACCGATAGTGATGAGAGCACATGGACCGACTTCACCTTTAGAGAATATGAGGCTAACTCCAAGGCCCAAAATTCCCTCTTAACCGCCTTGAATGAGGATGACCTTACACGGGTAATTCATTACCAATCCACCTATGAGATTTGGCAACATTTGTTGGTCACACACGAGGGGACTTCACAAGTTAAGAGAGCTAAGATAGATCTCTTAAGGTCCCAATATGAATCTTTAAAATGATTGATGAAGAATCTATTGATTGTATGATTACTAGATTTACTAAAATCACCAATGCTCTTTCTTCTTTAGGTGATGATATCTCAAATGACCAAAAGGTGCGAAAAGTAATTCGGGCTCTTCCTTCATCTTGGGAGATAAAGGCCACCACCTTGAAAGAGTTGAACGACAAGGATGAGATGGACCTCATTAGTCTCATTGGGAACTTAAAAACCCATGAGATGGAAAAGAAAGCAAGAGAAGAGGTCGCTCCACTAAAGAAGAAATCCATAGCCTTCAAGTCTTCATCCACTCTTGAAGACGATGAAGAAGATGAAGAAGAAGATGAGAAGCTATCACTACTTGTTCGCAATGTGAAGAGAATGTACCGGAGGAACAAGCTCAACTTCCGAAGGAAATTTGAAGGCAAAGAGGAGAGAAGAATTATATGCTACAATTGCCGAAAACTCGGACATATCATGGCCGATTGCCCGGAGTTCAAGAAGAAGATGACCTCCTCCTTCAAGCCAAAGAAACCGGAAGAAAAGAAAGCATACAAGGCAACTTGGGATTCGAAAAGCGAGTCCGAGGAAGAGGCGGATATAGCGAATATGTGTTTCATGGCAAACACACTAAAGGTAACCCCTCAACCTCTTGATGAAGAAGATGATGAATTAAGTAAAGAAGTTCTTGTTCATGCCTTTGTTGAACTTTCAGAAACCTATGATAATAAAAAGATTGAATGCTCTAAATTGGAAAAGGAAGTTGCTTTTCTCAAAAATCAACTTGCTATTATTTCTAAAGAAAAAGATGAAATTTCTTCAAATCTCATTTCTACCCAAAATGAATTTAGTGCTTACAAAGTTTCTTGTAAAGCAAAATTTCCTAAGATTGATGAAAAAGAAATTTCTTCATTAAAAACTAGGATTGTTGATTTTGAAAAGACTTTAAAGGATTGTGCTTTTAACACTAAGAAACTTGAAGAAATATTTTCTAAAAAGCACACCTCTCATGCTAAAGATTCACATGTTAAGATTCCTCATGCTCATACTACACATAACACTTCTCATGCTAAATCTTTTCATGCTCACAATTCTCATGCTCACAAATCACACACTCACTATGCTTTTAAATATGGTAGAGTGTATAGATGCACATATTGTGGTAAGAATGGACATTTGGCTAAATTTTATTATGACCAAGTAAATAGATCAAATAATCTTGTTTGGGTTCATGGAACTAACTCTTTAGGACCCAAGAAAATGTGGGTACCAAAATCAAGTCCTAAATTATTTGATGTAGGTACACACCAAGGCTCCAAGACGTAGGGAGCGGTGGTACCTTGATAGTGGTTGTTCAAGACACATGACGTGGGACATCAATAACTTTACAACCCTATCAAGGTACGAGGAAGGTGGCTCCGTCACCTTCGGGGATGACTCCAAAGGCACTATCATCGGTATAGGTAACATTCAAATTGGTGCATCTCCCATTATAAAAAATGTTGTACTTGTTGATGGTTTGAAGCATAATTTGCTTAGCATTAGTCAATTTTGTGACCGTGGACTTAAGGTTGTTTTTGATGATTCTTCTTGCAAAATCTTTGATGTTAAAACCAATAATTGTATTCTCATCGGTTTTCGTGATGATAATGTTTATATCATTGACATGCTTAATGTGGAATGTTCTACTAAATGCTTAAATGCTTTTGATGAAAATTCTTGGCTTTGACATAGAAGATTAGGACATGCATCTTTTGACCATCTTTTTAGGATTAATTCAAAGGAATTGGTGAAGGGTATTCCTTGCTTGAAGTTTGAGAAAGACCGCATTTGTGGTGCGTGCCAACTTGGGAAACAAACCAAGTCTTCCTTCAAACCAATCAAGGATATCATGTCAACTAGGCCTTTAGAATTAATTCATATGGATCTTTTTGGACCTACTAAAACTAAGAGCTTAAATGGTAGTAGATTTGCATTTGTTTTAGTTGATGATTTTTCCCGTTTCACTTGGGTTTTCTTCTTGGAACACAAAGATCAAACTTTTTCTCATTTTAAGATTTTTCGAAAAAGAGTTGAAAAAGAAAAGGGTTTTTCGATTTTGAGAATAAGGAGTGATAGAGGTGGTGAGTTTGTTAACCAACTCTTCATGACTTATTGTGATAAAAAGGGAATTAAGCATGAAATGTCTTGTCCTAGAACTCCACAACAAAATGGAGTTGTAGAAAGGAAAAATAGAACACTTCAAGAGATGGATAGGACAATGATAAGTGAGTATGACCTCCCTCAATATCTATAGGCCGAGGCCGTAAACGCCGCATGCTATATATCAAATCGTATTTATTTATGTAAAAATTCTTCCAAAACATCTTTTGAAATGTATCATTCTAGAAAACCTAATGTTGCATATTTCAAAATTTTGGATGCAAGTGCTTTGTTTTGAACACTAAAGATAACTTGGGTAAATTTGATGCTAAGGCTTATGAAGCTATCTTTGTTAGATATTCTACAACTAGTAAAGCTTATAGAGTATTCAATAGATCTTCACTTACCATTGAAGAATCCATGCATGTTAAATTTGAAGAATCTAATGTGTTTGTTGAGAATGTTGTAAAGATTGAACCATTAGGTGATAACATGGAGAGACTATCCTTGAAAGACTCACCCGCTCAAGAAGAAAAGCTAGAATCAATTGGTGATGTTCAAGAGGATAAAGAGGAAAGCTCTCTACCGCTTCCTAAAGCTTGGAGATACGCTACAAATCATCCCAAGGAGCTTATCTTAGGTGATGCATCTAAAGGGGTAACAACTCGCTCCAAACTCCATGACCTATGTGGTAACTTTGCTTTCATTTCTCATTTTGAACCCAAAAGCATCCTCGAAGCCGAGGCGGACTCTTATTGGTTGCTAGCCATGCAAGAGGAACTCAATCAATTTGAGAGCAATCAAGTTTGGCACCTTGTTCCTAGGCCCCACGATAAACCAATAATTGGTACTAAGTGGATCTTTAGGAATAAGATGGATGAGTCCGGAAATGTGATTAGGAATAAAGCTATGTTAGTGGCCCAAGGTTACACTCAAGTTGAGGGAATTGACTTTGAGGAGACCTTTGCACCCGTAGCACGGCTTGAAGCCATACGGATGACACTAGCTTTTGCATCTTTCAAAAATTTTAAACTTTTTCAAATGGATGTGAAGAGTGCATTTTTTAATGGTTTTATAAATGAAGAAGTTTATGTTGAACAATCTCCCGGTTTTATTGATCATGTTCATCCTAATTTTGTTTTTAAACTTGATAAAGCTTTGTATGGATTGAAACAAGCTCCAAGAGCTTGGTATGAAAGGCTTTCTAGTTTTCTCATTTCAAATGATTTTATTAAAGGCAAAGTAGATACAATACTATTCACTAAGCATGTTGATAATGACTTTTAATTGTGCAAATTTATGTTGATGATATAATTTTTGGTTCTACTAATGAGTTTTTATGCAAGGAATTTGAAAAGGTTATGCAATGTGAATTTGAAATGTCTTCAATGGGTGAGCTTAATTTCTTTCTTGGACTCCAAATCAAGCAATTGCAAGATGGGAACTTCATATGCCAAGCCAAATACGCAAAGGAACTCGTAAAGAAGTTTGGACTTGAAGACTCTAAAGTTTGCAACACTCCCATGGCAACTACAACTAAGCTTGATAAGGATGACCAAGGTAAAAATGTTGATATTAAATTGTTTAGAAGCATGATAGATAGTCTTTTATATTTGACGGCAAGTAGGCCGGACATCATGTTTAGTGTGTGTCTTTGTGCTAGATTTCAATCGTGTCCTAGGAGTCCCATTGATTGTAGTTCATTTTTGCATCATCTTCCACCTCTATACCATGCATAATATTAATAAAAATCTATTTTTTACTCTTTTTCTCTCTATTTTTGCAGGTCCAATATTAATGGAGAAGAGGCCCAAAATCCATTTTAATTAGCAAGAATTAAAGGGGGATTAATCAAAGCCCAAAAGAGAAGCCCAAAAGTTGAGCCCAGGATCTGGAGACATCCACGCGCCCAGTCATCATTCTAGAAGATCTACGTGGCCAACAAACCCCAACAGAACCGCAACAGAAATCGTTGGCGCAACGGCCAAGATTCTGCCGCGGAAACGCGGCTCTGGCCGCGATTCCGCGGCAGTTATCTGGCCGTTGAGCCCGAGATTTGATCCAACTGTCTGGATTCTGGAGCCTTCTTCTCTGAGGCCTATAAATAGACCATCAGGGCCAGTGCGAGAGACGAAGGAGTGAATAGAGAAAAGAGCTTGTAATTTGTAGGTTTTTCTCTAGGTTTTTAGTGCTCTTAGTCTTCTTCTTCGTCCTAGAAATTCTGCGAGAGAGAGATAGTGAGAGAGTGAAAGCTTGTAATCAAGGTGTGACAACTTGAAGCAAAGTAAGGATTAATCCAATCTCCTTTCTCTTCTATTGTAATTTCTAGTGCTTTTCATTTCTTGCTTTATTTCCTTCAAGCTTTACTTTCATAGCATAATGTTTTGTTGTTTTCTTTTTAGTGTAATGGATAGCTAACTTCTTCTAACATGACTAGCTAACCACTAACTTTGCTAACTTCTAACTCTTGGGTGATTGCTTATTCTTAATCTTGCAAATGTTGAGTCTTTTTCATCCCCGATGGGTTACTTTCATTCTTGGCAAACTCTTGTTGTAATTCCATATGATTCATGTGTGCCTCATTTAGAGCCTTGTCTTTAGAACAAGTGCCTTGATGGAACATGGAGTGGAGCACCAACCATATGCTATTTGTTGTACAACTTTCTTACTTCAATGCTAATATGATGTATGGCCTTGAATGACTAATGAATTTTGTATCTTCTTCCTTAGCATCCCTTGAGTGACACTCCTCGATTCCACCATTAAAAGTCTATCTTGAGAGCCGATGAAATCAATGAGGCTACAAGACAAGTCCAAGATGATCACCCATCCATCAAGTGGGAAAGTACATTGACCAACAAGCAAGACAAACACTTGCCCATGAATCAACATGAGGCATGCATCACCATAATGGAGATTAGTAAGTTAGCAAATTAGTAAGGTTAGCTAGTCATGATTTTTCCCATCTAAAAGTCTTTTACAAGTTTTCCTTCTTTTAGTATTCTTTCTAAAGAAATTCTTGTTTTCAAATTCTTTTCACTTCCTTTCATCGTTTCTATTTTCATGTACAAATCCACCGCAAATCCTTTCACCTATTTTTTCATGTCTTTTTCATTCTTTTGAAACAAAGAAGAACTTTCGTTTTCTTTCTTCAACATCGAACCGTAAAGCTTCCATCGTGAGCTCTCCTTGAGGATCGACCCGTATAGCCTATGCTACTATGGTGATTTGGAAGGAATACATCAAGCATTGTGAATACATTTTGGAGTAATTAAGCACCTAAGGTTGACTCTAAACCTTCTCTCTTTTGTTGAATATTTGTGCAATTCTAGTCCACTATTCCTGCCTTATCACCCATCTTATTGCGGTAAAACGCATTATTCGTTATATTAAGAGCACAATTGGAATGGGTCTATGGTATCCGAAAATCGGAGATTTCTCAATGACGAGTTATTCGGATGCCGACTATGCGGGTTGTAGAGTAGATAGAAAGAGTACTAGTGGGACATGTCAATTTCTTGGTAATTGTCATGTTTCATGGTCCTCTAGGAAACAAAATTCCGTAGCTCTCTCAACCGCCGAGGCGGAGTATGTTGCCGCGGGGGCTTGTTGTGCACAAGTCCTTTGGATGAAACATACTCTCCTTGATTATGATTTGCATTATAACTATATAAAAATATTTTATGATAATACTAGTACTATACATATGACAAAGAATGCAAATCAACATAGTAAGACCAAGCACATTGAGATTAGATATCACTTTCTTAGAGATCATTTTGAGAAAGGAGATATAGATATTGATTATGTTTCTACGGATTTGCAACTAGCCGATATTTTCACTAAACCACTTGATTTTGCTAGATTTTCCTTCATTTGTGGTGAACTTAATGTTTGCGTTATTGAATAAAAATGTTTTCATAACCCTTTTTGATGTATGACAAAAAGGGGGAGAATGAGTTTTATGATAGAATTATGAGTTCATATGGTTTTGGTTCCATATGAGTTTATACATGTTTAATTAGTTTTCATGATTTCTTGTTTTTGAGGTTAAGTGTTTTGCAAGCATATTTTGATTTTTAATCATATGGTTTTTGGTTTGATGGTTTTTGCTTGCACCTTACATTATTTTTATGATAGCATAATTTGAGGGGGAGCTTACTCCTCCTCTATATTTTTGCTTATAGCCTATTTGTTTTGTCATCATCAAAAAGGGGGAGATTGTTAGCCCATAAGGTTACACTCTCCATTTGTTTAGAGTTTTGATGATAACAAACCAAATAGGAGCTATATGGTACTAATTAGTTTGTTAAGATAAGTTTCAGGTTTGTACCATATTTGGAGGCCATTGCTTAGCTATTGCAAGAAATTCTAGGTTCATAAAGCAAAGAAGGCTTTTTGCACATCAAGGAAGGAACATAGAAGAGAAGGCTCTAGTAAGGCATTTCATGGCTCAAGACTTCAAGATTGCTCAAGATAATTTATTAGATTTGTTTTTAATTTAGAGTTTTGTTAAAGAATAGTAAATAGGTTTGAAGCTCTATCACACACGTTTTTGCGCACATCTTGTTTCCAAAATATTTCCTATAATATGTACAAAAATAGTTTGTATACAATCTTCAGCCTACAAACTCCTTTTATCCATTATATATATCTCTATTCAAAATTGTTTTGTTAAAAATAGATTTCTCCTCAAAATTCTGTTTTTGTTTTGGCCTTTGACCTGAGCCGGTCGACCGTCCGGGTCGACCGACCCTGTGTCAGGTCAAGCCGGTCGACCGACCCAGTCGACCGAGGTTCTGGAAGCAGTGAGTATCCGTGTGCACGTTTCACGGTAGACCCGGCGGTCGACCGACACCTGCCTGACTGCAAGACTTCTGCTCTCTGTATTTTTGGGTCGACCGGGCCGTCGACCGTTAGCCTGCAACGGCTATTATTTTTGAACTAGCGGTCGACCGACCGGTCGACCGAGATAGCCGTTTGAACAGTAACGGCTATTTCCTAAGCTGGTTTATTTTTATCTTTTTCTCACTTAAGTGTGTTTAAATGACATGTTTTGGTTTTAATACTTTCTGATTAGCCTTAAATATGTTTTATCTCTAAACCCTAGCCCTCTCCTATAAATAGGGGTGTTTGGGGAGAGGTTCATTTACCAATTTTTAACAAGAAAAATTTGCAAAAGTTTCAAAAGTTTAAGGCATTCAAAAGAGCTTGGTTTCTTGGTTTTGTGCTGAAATTCTTTCTCATTTTCTGAAGTATTTTTAAGAACTCTCTGATTTCTTTTTCTTTTCTCCTTACACACAAGTGCTTCATTCCTACTCATTGTTCTCTAAGGACCTTTGTAAGGGAAGAGAATTTTGCAAGAGAGAGTTTGTGGTCTTTTGACTACTAAGAGATTGCTTGTACTTGAGATTGTGGAGTTGGGTACTCCGGTGAATTTGTAATATCTTTGTGATAGTGGAAGTGGTTGGAATCCTTCTGGGGAAGGCGGGGAAGTAGAGCTGGGTGCTCGAACCTCGATAACAATTCTCGGTGTTTGCGTTTGGTTTACTTGCACTTGATTCTTGCTTTACTTTCATTGCTCTTATTACTTGCTCTCTATCTTCATTGCAAGATTCATTTGTTTTCATTCATCTTGTCAATCATAGTCCCATGCAACAAGGTTGCATTGCGCACCTCTAACTCATTTCAAGAGGAATCAGGAGGAAGGAGTTCACCCTTTACGGGGTATTCGGCTCTTAGTCTTGTTTTGGGCGATTGTTGCATCATATTTTTAAATTGTGCATTGATTAGCATTATCACCTATTCACCCCCCCTCTAGGTAATTTTCACAAGTGAGAGAACTTGCGGGTTCGCTTCGTTCTTGAGGGAACTTATAGAGTGGTGATCTCGCTAGATAAAATAATAGTGAAAATTCTTCACGCTGTGAAGGCAGAAACATAGAGCAAGTGGCTCGAACCTCGAAATAATCCGCTTGTTTTTGTGATTGCTTTCTCTCTCTTCCTTATCTCTTTAACTCTCTCTATTTGCATGCTATAGTTGCTCTTCATTTTATTGCAATTTTCTATTGTCCAAACGGCTAATTATGTTGGATATTGTTATTTGCTTGGATTGCTAGACTAAGTTTTTATTCCACATTATTTGCCATTAACCCATCGCCATCACCTATTCACTCCCCTCTAGGTGATTTACAGAGGGTCACATAGATGACACATTCATATTGGCATCACAGGCGAAACAAGTATTTTATATCACAGATCCTGCTGATAAAAAGTGGTCTATTGTTCTCTCGATGAAGTCAAAACTTACACTGATTGTGATGGCATGAACAATATTGAGGATATTATTGAGGATATTTGGTTCGTGTTTAATGTGTAAAAATTGAGTTAAAATTACACTACTAGAGATGATATATATTGTTCTAAATTTTTTTTGTTTCTGAATTTATGCATATTTTCATGTTGGTTATGTTTAGTGCATATTTGGTGCTTGTACACACACATATATTTGAAATTTGAATATGAATGCTTTGTGCATGTACACATACATTGCACTTTTAAGAACGTGCCTGTCATTAATGTTTGAAATTTGAATATGAATGTTTGATGCATGTTTGGTGAACTCACATGTCTACTCATTGCACTTTTGAGAACGTGCTTGTCATTTCACTTTACATATGTGCAGTTCATACCTCTGTATATATTTTTCATATGAGTTTTTGGTGTAAGATGTCATGATATGATAATTAAAGCAACCTTGCGAGATTCCAAAATATTGGCAGCTCAAGTAAGACAGAAATACTTCAAGGTATTCCCAAATTTAGTTCATCAAATATGTAACTATTTTTGGAGCCACTTTTGTGGTTGACTTTCATAGTCGTATTGGATTCTAGATTACACGTATACTTGTATTGGATGTGATGAATTTTTCTATATTTGTATTGGATTCTAGATTGGATGTGTTGACTTTTGGATTATGTTTCTATTGGATTCTGGATTGCTATATTATTGATATATGAATCATGTGTCTATTTGTGTCTGGATTAATTGTATATGTGTTTGATATGTGTGTGTGTGTGTGTGTGTGTGATTTTGTTTGATATTCTATACTGTGTGCTGGATTTTATGTATCTGGTTGGCTAGAATATGTACAAATTGTACTGGTATTGTAAAACAAACTTGAAAAAAATTAGTCGTATATACGACGTCGATTTTAAACCGACATTGTATATAGTTTCCACTTCAGTTGTTTAAAGAACCGACTTGCAAAGAGACATTCAACATCAGTACTTATAAGAAATGTTGAATGTCTCTTTCCATGTCTCTTTCCATGTCGATTCTTTAAAGAACCGACGTGAAAAAAAAATGTTGAGTTTAACACTTATTAAAAATAATTTTTAATGTCAGTTATTTAAATAACTGATGTTAAATATATATTTATTACGTCGGATAAAAACCAATGTGGAAAGTTACAGACTTTCCATGTCGGCTAGACAAATGTTGGGTACTTTTTGTTTTCATGTCAGTTTAAAACCAGCTTGTAATGCCTTTTCTGTACTGGTGCCTCTTGAAAAATCTTGCGCTTGATGATGAATGCTTGAGTTTTGATCTTTTCTTTATATAAAACATCAAAAGCTTTGTTAAGATCATATAAATCAAAACCATCCATCCCGAAAACGGCAGCAGATAGTTTCTCGAACCAATTCCCTTGTCGAGAAGCTAATATAGCGTTATCTACTTTGTCAGTAGCTCTGTCTATGCCTCCAACAAGTTTATCTACAAATTCAGCTTGATCGTCAAGCAATGGTGGTTTCTTAAAGGGAGGACGATTGCACTTGCAACCCTTCTTTGCTGATTATGGACTCTTTTCTGGTTGGTTTTTATCACCATCATTAATAACCTCTACACCAATATTTTGTGTGTGCTCTTCATTATCATGATTGTTGCTATCCTCTCTGAGAACCCAAAAGTTCATATTGCGATATCATCACCACAAATGATCTTAAGCTCTTCATAATAGGGAATGATCTAGTTAAATTACTTATTGATATCTTATTTTTGACCTTTTCACAATCATGGGACTCTCTTTACATTTGGTTTTTCACCTCAGAATCAATTGAACTCAGTATCTTTTGATTAAACTTAGCATTTACTCATTTTTCTAGATTTTTCTCTTTTTTCTAGAATTTTTCCAGATCTCCTCAGGACTAGAGGAATTTTGGTCATTATCAATTTGTCTGATCCAGTTCTTTGACCAATGCTATTCCATTTGATAGGACTCTTCATAAACTTTCCAATGCATCTTGATTTATCCAAATCCTACTTTGTTTGCGAAAGTTATGAATTAAACAGGTTCAATAAGGTTTTCTGAAATTTTGGCCATTTTTTGGATTTCTGATCTGGTTGACCAAGGTAAAAGTGGGTCACACTTATGTATTTTGACCTCTATCTCATTTTTTATAGGTTCTTTAATTAGTTAATGGATTTCATACAAATTTCTGTGATTTTCTAAGGTCAGGAATAATTTTCATGATTTCTTTTTGAAAACAAAATTTACAGAAAATAATAAAAAAAAATCAGTTTATGCAATTTTTCATTTTTAAATTTTTTTTTTTGTTTTTTATTTTTTTTCTTTTTTCTCAAAAAATTACCCAGCACTCTGGGCGGCCAAGCCTTAGCCACCTAGAGTTGGCTTGGCTGCCCAGTGTTTTGAAACCAATTCGAGTCAGAAATTCGTGTTCGAGTCAATTTTAGGAGGCTTGAATCTGGGAACTAGGCACCAGGTCTGGCGGCCGAGGTTTATAGCACTCCTAAATTTTCACATACCAATTGTAGCTTATCAGATCGCAATTAGACAGGAACTTTAGAGCCATTATAATATGATACATAACTCAGGCAGTTCAAATATGGATATATAGCATGAGACAAATCATATAGGTAGAAATTGAATCTGTGTGATATATAAAAAAATAAAAAAAAAAATCTCATTACGAGTAAAGGTCTCAAGTCATATACAATAGGGTCCCACATAGGGATACAAGATTTAAACCAAAAATATGAATACAAGGTCCAACATCAAATATAGAAAAGTCTCTACATGGATATATGAATATAAAAAAAGACTCTATAGAGCACTCTATCTACCTATCAATAGGAAAAACGAATATCAACATCACCATCACTCGACGCCGCTCTGAATGCCCTGCGAATAGCCTGAGAAATCATAAATCAACATGAGTTAAAATGCAAACAATTTTGCCTTGCAAGGTTGCACCCCGACCACAATACTGAGGCTGACTCAATGTTAAGTCAAGGAGACAACAAAAGAGGTCCGCATATTGTCACGCCCCGCTTCCCGAAATACGCTGGAGCGGAGACGCGACGAGAGTCGGCGACGCATATACGCAAAGAAAATACCATACGTATACGCGCTAAGCCTAAAGTAACCTGAACAAGTTATAAATCTGAATCATAATAATCATCGATCACTACAATAATACATATCCATGACTATCACAATGATAGCAGATGAATAATGACAAGAAAATGGCAGCTGAAAGCCATAAACGGAAAATCATGAAAGTAACAGGAATATAACAGAAATGAGGATACCAGAACAGAGAGAGACTCAAGCACCTCGCATTATGGACAGTCTCATCGAACACCTGCACAACAGAAACAAACCGTCCAATATCTGGACGTGCAAATCCAGGGTCGTCAGAACGCGACCATGGTGAGTGTGTGTGTAAAGAGGAAAGCTCGTGTAGAAGAACAATGTGCATAAAGAACAACTGCTGATATAAGAGACTAAATAATATGATAAATAACTGAACGGTAATATATATGATAACAACACGAATAAAGATAAAAGACAACTGTCACAATAGTAAACAAGCAACTAATGTCAAAATATGTAACCTATCACATGTCACTAGGCTGGTATCCAAGTCTGGTCATAAATCTGGTCTTGGTTACAATCATGGGTCTATCATAATGATATATATAGATATACAATCAGGTGATTACAGTCAGTCACAAAGCATCAACAGTTTATTATTAATTATGTCAGCGAACACCAATTGTCACATATAATAGACGCATCCCATACTGCGCCTATCACACATTCCAATCGATGCCCTTAAATTATTGAAACTGATCGGTTGGAGACATTGTCCATGATTTAGGTGGGTCCCGTGCATACCCGGGACCACGGCCCAGACTCCTGGCGCTGAACCAGGACCTACCGCAAGGTAGTCAGGAACATGTAAATAAGAACAGTACATGTATAACAGGAAACATGACGGGGTGCCAGTCACTCCACGGGAACCCTGCAGTGGAACCCTCTTTCGGCTGCGCAACCTAAATCCTAGGTCCACCCAAAATACGGACGCTGTCTCCTTCATCAATCTTCCCAATCCCAGTGTAAGTTGTTTGTTATCATGTTTTAGTTTATCAGGATTATTTAGTATATATGTTACTTAAATCTCTGGGATGACTCAGTGGTGGTCACGGTAACAATATCAACATGTGAAAGTCAGGGTACCGGTATAACAGGAGTATAAAATATCAAGGAACAGGATACCGATATAACAGGAATATATAACAAGTGAACATGTGGGTGTTGTTACCGTGTAATAATATTCCCAGCAAATTTCAGTAACATGAACATGATAGTTGTCAGGTATATATATAAAGAATAACCAGTCGGTTTCACAGGTAAAACAAGATATCCAGGCTGAGTAACAACCTACTGTCGAGAATAGAACAATCCAGTCAAAATATACTATAACTCAGATTCTCAAGACCATCCATACATCACTCTTAAAGTCACTAATAAGTAAAGTCGATCAATAGCTATCATAAAACTCTGAACATATATTATAATCACCAATATCAATGAGATCACTCTCATAACAACTCTATCTCCCTAACTGAATTGATCAGTCACTATACATGAAGCACACGGTATGTCTTCAAAATCAATAAGTCAGCATACTCCATAATCATAACTACAGATGAAACATCCTCAAACAACATGTGGTCTAGAATATCTACTCTTGGTACTCAACATCAACATATCATCTAACAAATCCCAAATGCCAACAACGTCAATCTCATCTCAATACAAGTCAGGCTCCAATAAAAGGAATATAGATTCTGGATAACCTCTAACTCAAGATCACAACTCAACTAATAAAGTCATATCTGATATGTCCTCAAATACTCAACTAATAAGGTCATGTCCAATTACTGATCATCATTCAATGTAAATAACATAAGTCCAGATCAATCCAAGGTCATTACAACTAACTCATGATTCCAATAGTTACTTGATCATCAAGTATCAATTCACCTCGAGTAACCAGATACAATAATTGTCGTTCCAATATATCAATATTCATAGTTTAGTTCTCTCACTCCATCAATCTAATCTGATTCCCAAGTCTTCACAATCACCACTCCTATTAAGATCAATCATAATATCCCAACACTCGGTACCACAACATATTCATGCATATAAGTTCTATCATGATATCTCAATACTATGTACCATAACATATACATGTATCTAAGATCTATTCGATCAAGTCATTCCATCCAATATCCATCTCTAGAAATCATGTACATCCATCTATATCCATTACATAACTCATGGGTGAAGTCCACAATCCATAAAGAGACTAAACACAGCAATCTGCCAATATTAGTCGACTGGAGGGAAGTCACTAGTCGACTAGAGAAGTATTAGTCGACTAGTCAAGGTGGTCCAAGTCGACTAGGGCAAGGCAAGTCGACTATAAAGGTGATCATGTCAACCAGCAGAGGAAAATACAGAGAATCAACATAACCTGGAAGCTGTACTAGTCGACTAGGGTTCTGGGGTTAGTCGACTAACAGGGATGTTAGTCGACTATAAACATGGGAAAGTCGACTAACTCCTCTGCCAGAACAGAAATCAGAGATACATCATCACCTATTCCTTTGTGCTAATATGTGGATTCAAGCCTCTCTCTTACAAACATTAATATGCACAATCTCTACACTAATGTAGGTACACATGGAAGAATCATAATAAGAATCAAGTACATTTAATAAAAGGAATCGAAAGGAGCAAACACTCACATTGGGAATCGCTCGCTGCTGAGCGAGTCGCTGTCGCGGTTGCTGTGGTGCCGCTCTTCGCTGTTGGACTGCAGGGGAGGGTAACCAGGGGGCTGACGGGCTAGCGTGGATCGGATCTGAACATCACTCGCTGCTGGAGGGGCTGTCTGGCCTGCAGGTGCTGTCGGAGGAAATCTGGGCTGCCGTGCAGATCTGAGTGGCTGTGCTCGGCCTGCTGGATGCGCGGCCGTGCTGCTGATCTGTGCAGGGGGAGATTGGGGCCGTGTTGGATCTGCAGCTGCTGTGCTGCTCGGCTGCTGGTGTCCAGATCTGCAGGAGGGAAGGAGATCACGGCTTGGGGAAGATGGGCTGTGCTGCTGGCGGCCTGGATGGCTGCTGCTGCACAGTCTAGGGGAGAGATTGGGTGTTGGGGTGGAGGTGCGGCTGTTGGTGGTTGCGTCATGCTGCCAGGTGCTGGATGGAGGAGACCGGCCATGGATCTGAGGAAGACAAACAGCAAGGAGCAGGGAGGAGATGGGGAGTGCGGCCTGGAGTTGTTGGGATTAGTTTAGAGATTAGGTTGAAATCTAGGTTTAGGTTAAGATAGGTTTATATAGGATGAGTTGGGTTATAGGGTTTGCGGGTAGCGGTATGTCAACAGGTTGAGGCTTGAGTCCAAATAGATAATTAGGTATGATAAGAAATCCAATAGGTTAATGAGTATGCCAATGGGTAGGATCCAAACGGGTAGATGAGCAATCACGGTAATGGGTAAAGAATCCAGATGGGTAAATAGGAAATAGGGTGAGAGGCTAAACAAGGAGAACACCACCACCACCATGATTAGTACAAATGCCAATATTAAAATAAGTAATACCAATCACAATTAATAATTGACAATAACTATTATCACCAATACTCATACTAATATTAAAATAAGTAGAGAATATAATATTAACACTATTAATAATTAATAAACACCGACAATAAAATAAAGATAACACTAATAGAAATAACAATAAATAATAATGGAAGAATAATTTGCCATTTACTATCTGAAAATAATTTGTATACTCAACCATAATAATCACAGGAAAAATAGATTAACTTGATTAAATAAAATAATCAGTAAATCAAAATAAATACTTTAGGAAAATAAAAATACAGTAGTTTAGATTAGGGATATTACACATATATTTAATAAACAAGATGAAAAAATGCATGATAAAGCAACCATAATGACATGAATAAGCACATTATAGTAGTGGGTACATGGCAAACCTCTAATGATAAAGATATGATATGTTGGTCTAAGGGTACTATCACCTTCTAGATGACTCAAAAGGATACATCTGGTTATGGTAATATGAAAATAAGTATATCTCTTATTATTAAAAATGTTGTTTTAGTAAATGGTTTAAAACATAATTTGTTAAATATAAGTCAACTTTGTGACAAAGATTTTAAAATTATTTTTGATTTTACTTCTTGTATAGTGGTAGATGGTAACAATGCTTACATATTTTCTGGTTTTAGAGAGCAATGTTTATATTATTGATTTGCTTTATCTTGATGACAACGCAAAAATATTTATCAACTTTAAATGAAAATTCTTGGCTTTGTTGTAGAAGAGTTGACATGTTTCTTTTGATCATCTAGCCCGTATTTAGTTCTAATGATATAGTTAAAGGCATTCCAAAGTTAAAATTTGAAAAGGACCATTTATATGATGCATGTCAATTCGGTAAACAAGCAAAATCGTCTTTCAAATTAATTAAAGATGTTATGACAACTCATCCCTTAGAATTAATATACATGGACTTGTTTGGTCCTACACAAGTTAAAAATATAAATAACAATGATATGTTTTTATTTTAGTTGATGATTTCTCTAGATTTCCATGGGCTTTCTTTCTTGAACATAAAAATGAAGTTTTTCATTTTTCAATGTATTTTATAAGAGAGTAGGAAAAGAAAAGATTTTTTGATTTTGCGTATTCATAGTGATAGAGGTGGTGAGTTCATCAATCACTCTTTTATTACCTATTGTGAAGAACATAAAATAAAACATGAGCTTTCTTACCAAGAACCCATAACAAAATGAAATAGTTGAAAGAAAAAATAAGACTCTCCAAGAGATGGCAAGAACCATGATAAATGAATATAGCCTCCCTCAATATATATGGGCTGAGGTTGTTAACACTTCATGCTATATTAATAATAGTATTTATTTTCGAAAGAAACTTGAGAAAACTCCTTTTGAGATTTATCATTTGAAAAAGCCTAATATTTCTTATTTATAAGTTTTTTGCTGTAAAATATTTTGTTTTAAATACAAGAAAATTTGGACAAATTTGATTCTAAAGCTTATGAAGAAATTTTTGTTGGTTACTCTTCTACTAGTAAAGATCATAGGATCTTCAATAAGTCAACTTTGACTCTTAAATCCATGCATGTCAAGCTTGAAGAATCTAACAAGTTTGTTAAGAATGCTGTAGATTATCAAATTGATTCTTTAGGGGAAGATATGGAGAAAACGACTATGAAAAATTCACCAGCTCTAGAAGGTAAGCAAAGAGAAGAACTAAGTGATGAGGTGCAAGAAGCACAAGAAAATACTCAACCTACTCAATCACTACTGAAGGATTGGAGATAAGCTTCAAGTTATCCCAAAGATCTCGTCATAGGTGATGTATCTTAGGGAGTATCTAGTAGATCTAAACTCCAAAATATTTATAGATATTTTGCATTTATTTCACACATAGATTCTAAAAATATTCATGAGGTCGAGATAGACTCTTATTGGTTACTTACTATGCAAGAGTAGCTCAATCAATTCGAGCGTAATCAAGTATGGAGACTTATTCCTAGACCCCAAAATAGACCAACTATTGATACAAAGTGGGTATTTAGAAATAAGCTAGATGAGTCATATAATATAAGTAGAAACAAGGCTAGGCTAGTGGCCCAAGATTACAATCAGATCGAGGGAATCGATTTTGAAGAAATCTTTGCACTAGTTGCACGGCTTAAAACCATTCGAATGACTCTTGCACATGTCTCATATAAAATTTTAAGCTATATTGGATGGATGTAAAGAGTGCTTTTCTAAATAGATTTATAGAAGAGGAAGTATATGTTGAAAAATCCCCCAGGTTTGTAGATCATATACATTCTGTCCATGTATTCAAGTTAGAAAAAAAAAAAACCCTTTATGATTAAAACAAGATTTAAGTGCTTGGTATGATAAACTTAGTAATTTTCTTATTAAAAAGTGTTTCACTAAAGAAAGTAGATACCATATTTTTTATAAAACATGTTGATAATGACATTTTGATTATTCAAATATATATGGATGATATTATTTTTAGTTTTACTAATAATGATTTATGCAAGGATTTTGAAAGTTGTATGAAAGAAGTATTTGAGATGAGCATGATGGGTTAACAGAGGTTGAACATGCATAGAAAATAAGAGTTTATGAATAAAGATTAAGAACGTGCTAGGTTGCACAATACTACCGCTACTGTAAGTGGTTATGTGGGTTGTGATCCATAAGGAGGAACTACGATGGAAGCATTTAGTAATCCTTTCTAAGTTACTTAAATCAGTTAAATAGTTTCTTTTTAGTTTTTAAAAAGAAAAAAAGTGTTCATGTTAGAAGAGAAGAAGATAGAAGAAGACGGTGTTAGTGTTAAAGAAAAACTAAGTTAAAAAGAAAGAAATAAAAAGAGTAGAGAAAGAGTTAATTTAAAATGTGTTTCTACGCTAAGAAATAAAGAAAGAAAGAAAGAAAAGTTACTTACCTCTTTTGCCGATTACTTACCTTGAACCGTTGTTGATGTTTAACTTGATTCAGAGGCGATCAACGCATAATCCATAAAGGTTGATTTAAGTCTCTTCCATATTGCATCAGAACAACGCAACCATGAAATGATATAAATTAAGAGTAAAACCCATCGTCAAGAGTTATGGTGGCACTCACGAAGGTAAGACAATTCGATAATATTTGACTCACTTGGATAGTACTCAAGCAAAAAGTTATAAGAAGAAAAAAATATAAAAGGTAAATTTTAGTTTAAAGGAAATAACGTTGAAAGAAAGAAAAAAGAATTACATCGGTGTCACTCTCAATACAATTTTTCCTCTCATTCTCTTTTGAATCTCTTCTCTAACTTAAGTTTATAAGTAAACAAAAAATTATATAAATAAAAACAAAAACCTAAGTTAAAATTTTAAATAAAAGTCTAATTCCAACTCTCTGCTGGAGTGGTGTCCATTTGCCTTCGAAGTGTAAAGTATTTATAGCTGAAGTAGAGAGGGGAGAAGCGTCTAAAGATAGGGAAGCAAACGCTCCCCTAGATTCCCCAAGATTGTCGTAGATCCTAGGGCACATTGCTTCTCTAGTTTGGTAACTCCTAATCTTCATTGGCTTTTCAGATTGAGTTCTGGATTTGGCGATATCTCTGTTGTTCTTTAGTTAACCAAATAGATCTGTATAAATCTGATTTTAACCATATTTATTTGATATTATCTTCACTAATACGCTCTGATCTTCAGTTAGAACTGTCCCAATCCTTGATTTTGATTTAAGCTCATTTATATCTAAATTTAATTTGGCTTTTGGGCTCATTTTCTTTCCTTCTCCATTAAACAAGGCCTGTACGACATTAGACAAAAAGATAATTAAATAGAAGGATTTATTATAAAATAAATGCGACGATATGATAATAAATAATACAATATGAGTGATCGATCACACCCTGTGACACCTATATTTTGCTCGTCCTTGAGCAAAACAAATAAAAAGAAAAACAGAGCTAACTAAATCTAACTCACTTTTGTAGGAATCACAATTGCACTTAGCACATGCAACAATCCGTTAAACATCTAGGTTAGCACTAGAGGACGAGTTTTTGTCTCGTGAGGGTTTTCAGTGAAATACACCCACAAAATCTATAAGGAAAGAAAAATAACGTGTTAGTATTTTTGAAAACACATTTTGAAAAAGGAAAAACATATTTGAAGTAATTTTGCAAAAAGTCAAGTAATATATAAGTAATAGGAAATCCAAACTATTCATTCCTAAAATTTATCTCTATTCGAAAACTTGTTATCAATCAAGGTAAAGATTAAAACTGAGTTTCACATCTAGTATATTATTTTACTCTAAATCATTTGCACTTTTGTGACCGTGAATATTTAAAGATTCTTCAACTCTAACTCTTCGTGTGCAATGGGCAATGTATTAATAGATGTGCAACAGAAAAAAATTAAGTCTTCATGTGCATGATAAAGAAGTCACATTCAGTGTCTTTGAGGCAATGAAATATCCCTCCAATCATGATGAATGTCATTATATTGACATAATTGAAAAGGTGACGACAGAAGTGTTTGAGAATGAGACCCCCAGTATTACCACCTAAGGCATGCCTCGTTCATTCAGCAACCATCACTGAGGATGATTTTGAAAGGAGAGAGTGTGCGAAATACTTGGAAGCAACATCATTGCCTAAGTATGGGAGGCAACAGATTGAAGAGCTTGGAGCAAGTACCTCACCAGCTGCACCATCCATTCTGGAGGCACCAAAATTAGAGCTCAAGGAGTTACCACAACATCCAAGGTATGAATTTTTAAATAAAAATTCTACATTACCAGTAATTATTTCTTCTTCTTTGACAAATGACAAGGAAGAGAAACTTTTGTGTATGCTAAGAGATCACAAAACAGAGATTGGTTAGACAATTGCGGATATAAAAGGTATAAGCCCTTCAGTTTGTATGCACATGATCTTAATGGAGAACTATAAATCTTCGACTCAGCCTCAACGTCGCTTGAACCCAGCAATGAAGGAAGTGGCAAGAAAAGAAGTGTTGAAACTTATTGACGCAAGTAGGATCTATTCTATTTCTGATAGTAACTGGGTCAGTCTGGTTCAAAGGGTTCCAAAGAAAGGAGGCATCACAGTGATTAAAAATGATAATAATGAGCTAATACTAACTAGGACAATCACAGGTTGGAGAGTGTATATGAACTATAGAAAACTTAATACTGCAACCCATAAGGATCATTTCCATTACCTTTTATTGACCAAATGTTAGAGAGACTTGCAGGCCATGCATATTATTATTTTCTAGATGGGTATTCAGAATATAACCAAATTGCTATAGCACTTGAAGACCAAGAAAAGATAACTTTCACATGTCCTTATGGTACATTCACTTACAGGAAAATGCCTTTTGGTTTATGCAATGCACCAGGTATATTTCAAAGGTGCATGATGACTATCTTTCGCGATACGGTTGAGCAAATAATAGAAGTATTCATGAATGATTTTTCAGTTTTTGGTCCTTTTGATACATGTCTACATAACTTAAATTTAGTTTTACAGAGACACGAAGACACAAATTTGATCCTCAACTGGGAGAAATATCATTTTATAGTGAAAGAAAGAATTGTGCTTGGACATCGTATATCTGAAAAAGGAATTGAGGTAGACCATGCAAAGATTGAAACCATTGAAAAGTTACCACCTTTAACAAATGTGAGAGGCGTGAGAAGCTTTCTAGGGCATGCAGGATTTTATCAATGATTTATCAGGGACTTCTCTAAAATTGCAAAATCTTTGTGCAATTTATTTATGAAAGGTGCACCATTTAACTTTCTCAATAATTGGTTGTAGGTGTTCGAGTTCTTGAAGGAGAAGTTGAACACTGTAGCAATCATAGTGGCACAAGATTGGAGTCTACCCTTCAAAGTAATATGCGATGCTAGTGATTACACACTGAGAGCTGTATTGGGACAAAGACGGAACAAGATCTGTCAAGTAGTATACTACGCAAGTAAGACATTAATGAAGTACAATAGAATTACACTACAACGGAAAAAGAATTGCTTGCTGTGATATTTGTTTTTGATAAATTCTGTTCTTATCGATTGGATCCAAAGTTGTATTTATAGATCATTCTGTCCTCAAGTATTTGCTCACAAAAAAAAGGCCAAACCAAGGCTGATAAGAGGGGTCTTTCTTCTCCAAGAGTTTGATATGGAAATTCAAGATAAGAAGGGGGTGGAGAATCTTGTGGCAGACCATCTATCCCGCATTGAACATGAAGAGGACTCCAACGAATTTCCCATTGATGATATCTTCCCTGATGAATATTTGTTAAGTATCACTGCCAATTCACTACCTTGGTAAGCTCCCTTCACAAATTTCTTAGCATGTAGTGTTTTTCCTTGATCTTTATACCAAGGCAAGAAAAAATTCCTAGTAGATGTTAAATACTACCAGTGAGATGATCTAATTCTCTACAAATACTGTACAGATCAAATTGTACGAAGGTGTGTGCCCGAGAATGAAATAGAAAGCATTATGACCATTGCCACGCTAGAGAAGTGGGAGGTCATTTTGGTGCAATCAAGACAGTAGCAAAGGTATTACAATCAGGATTTTATTGCCCTACGCTATTTAAGCATGCTTATGCTCATGTTAAAGCATATGATGCCTATCAGAGGATGAGAAATATTTTCAGGCATAACGAGATACTTCTCAACAACATCCTTAAAATTGAATTGTTTGATGTGTGGCGCATAGATTTCATGGGGCTCCTTTCCATCCTCGTTCTTTAATCAGTATATCCTAGTAGCAGTTGATTATTTTTCAAAATAGGTAGAAGTCATTACTTTACCTTCTAATGGTGCATGGGCAGTGATAAAATTCCTAAAGAAGAATATCTTTACAAGATTTGAAATACCAAGGGTGATCATTAGTGATAGTGGAAAGCACTTTTGCAATCACCAATTTAAGACCCTTTTGCTTAAATATGGATTAAAGCACAATGTTGCCACACCATACCACCCATAAGCAAGAGGCCAAGTGAAAGTTTTCAATAGAGAACTGAAGCACATCTTACAGAAAACGCTTAACATGCCACGACGTGATTGGTCAGTAAAGCTCGATGATGCTTTATGGGCATATCAGACTGTGTTCAAGACACCAATTGGGATGTCCCCCCTATCAAATGGTCTATGGTAAGGCATGTCACCTTCTAGTTGAGTTGGAACACAAGGCTTATTAGGTAATGTAATTACTCAATTTTAACATGCGAGTGGCGGGAGAGAAAAGAATGTTGCAACTCAATCAGATGGAAGAATTTCACAACAATGCTTATAAGAATACAAGAATCTACAAGGAGCGGACCAAACAATGGCATGACAAGCATATTATGACAAGAGATTTTAAAAAAGGGCAGAAAGTATTACTCTTCAATTCTCCCCTCCATCTATTTCCAGAAAAATTACACTCGAGATGGTCGGGGTCCTTTTGGGGTAACTCAAGTACTACCATATGGGGTAATTGAAATTCATAGCCCGACAAAGGGGACGTTCAAAGTAAATAGCCAACGACTCAAACCATACATGGAAGACTACTTCACCAAACATAATGTTTCCTTAGGCCTTGATGAAGCACCTTAAACATACAGCAGGAAGTCTAACTAATGACTATAATTTAAAGCGCTTCTTGGGAGACAACCAAAGTTTTCTAACTTTTATTATATTTCTATTTTTAATTTTCTTTAGTGCTAACTTATGTCTTCTGTATGTCAGGTACTCCTCTCTATAGACTGATACAATACCCCCAGATGAACCACAAAATCACCACAAACATGAGTACCAGAAGACAGAGCATCAAACCAAATGTTCGGCACGGCAGCCGAATGTTCGGCCTGTCCGCCGAACTCTAGTAGGCGTTTGACCAGGAATCTTTCAGGTGTACGCTTTTCAGAATATCTATTTTTCTAAATCTGTTCCCGAGATATGTAGTTTTCAAAATTGAGTTATTTTGTGATAAATAAAAATCTTGATTTAAAAATAGATTTCTTGTTCAAATTTGAAAATTCTGGGGTGATTCTCAAACCGGATTTTGTGCATGGGGACATAACACAATTAGGTATGATATGGGGAGGGTCAAATCTTCTTTTTGAATTTTTTTTGAAATCTTTCCTTAAATTTTTTTACTTTATCCTTTCTTTGTTTTTATCTTCTTTATTTAATCCTCTTAAAAATTTTAAAAATTTTTCAAAATTTTTCAAAAATCGAATTTCAAAACTCCATCTCTTCCCAAGAGAATTCTGTTTTCAAGATATTCTAAGATTCAAAATTTGAATTTCAAATGAAGGGTAGTTTTGAAAAAAGCGTATATACATCTTCTACATAAACTAACTTCAACCTTCTTTTATTTCTTACAAATCCGAGGTTGGACCTCTCAAACCAGAGTGTTCTACAGCCAGAAGGAGTTCAAGAGACCTCTTCCAACATATCCCGAAGTTCAAGATAGGAATTCGACTAGGCAGCTAAAATCTCGGCCAGGTAGCCAAACTTTGACAGAAACTTTTCCTGAATTCTTCAGGGACAGTAAATGCTCTGTTTTTCGTCTTTTACAGTTCTCACTTTTCCAAGTTTATGTCTAAGATTTTTGTTGAGCACAACTTTTTCCTTGTATTTAAAGCATTTGGGATGAATTTTTTTGGATCAAATATGGGCTAGGAATTGGGATTATTTGTTGCATTCTAATACTTATGAATTTTATATTCTTGCCCTAGTACAAGAGTTTTATGATGAATTTTCAGAAAATAATATTGATAGAAATTAATGAATAATTGAAGTAAATTGGAGGAGGAGATGAAAATCTTGCATTTACAGACTATTTCTGAACTAACAGGTATTCCTATTGTGGAAAGAGGGACTCAATAACCGGGGAACTTAGAAAACTACATGCATTTAATGGAAGAACATTCCAAGATACCTCAAGGGGGTGGCATTAGCGCTAAAACAGTATATAGGAATGTGTATGCATTATGTAGATGGTTAAATCGTAATGTCTTGGATGTATCACATATTTCATCCTTTTTCAATCAAGTTTTACATATTGTCTATATTTTGATGGCTAAGGAAAAAGATTTTTGTATGTGCTACACACTATTGGACACTGTTGGCCCAAAAGCCCATCACTCTAGTTTTGATGATGATCAACTCATGTAGTTATGTTTACTAATGATCTTGTGTTTAATTAGTGACAGATTTGTTATCAAGATCTTAGTAGGTGTGGAGCTTCAACAAAGGATTTTAAGTCAAGTTTTGAAGCTAGCACGGTTTGATCCAAGAGCCATTGGATCGTGTTTGGACCAAGTCAAAAAGATGAGAAGGCTTCAAGTGAAGACTTCAAGAAGATGAAGGCTTGTGTCTAGGTATAAGATTTTTGTTTTTAGTTAAAATGTAAAGGATAGAGTAGTTGGTGGATTGCTCAAGTATATATCACACACACACTCTTGATTTAGTTATCTTTTCATAAAAGAATTTTCAGATTTAGAAAAGACTTTCATTTTGGAAAAATATTTTGGTTTTTGGAATTCCTTATATACATATCTTTTATCCAAAATCAAATTTAGAGCTTAATGTCAAAAACTTAGATATTTCATCTTATTTGTGTAGTGGATCATATCTATACACACTATGCTTTAATGAATTCAAAATATCTTATTTTTGTATCATGAAGAAGTTTGGAAAACAAGTTTTAGAAAAATACAAGTTTTCAATTGAGCCAATATTTCCATATTACAAAAATAGTCCAAATCTTTTATAACATGCCTTGATTTTGTGCAAGCATGTTTGTTTATCAAAGTATATTGGTAAAACTATTTTTGTAGATTTTTAAAGTATTTTATGGGATTTTATTTCAATCAAAAAGACCAAGTTTTAAATCCCTTATCAGATTTTTGTTTCAGGCTTCAGCCAAGTCGACTAGTAGACCTAACAAGTCGACTAGAGCTGAAGTCGGTCGACCAGCTTGATCGACCGACGTGCACGGACGTGCACGCCTTGACCTGGCAGATGGCCGGTCTGCCGACACAGTCGACCGGAACTGAGAGCAGTGCTCTCTGTTCTTCTGGGTCAACCGGGCGGTCGACCGGAGGCTCCAACGGTCAGATTCTTGACCGTTGGCGGTCGACTGGGCGGTCGACCGACAGGTCTGACAGACCCTAACGGCTAGTTTTTGACAGCCTATAAATTTGGGGGTTTGGTTATTGTTTTCAACAAGATTGGGAGAGCATTTTAGAGCCAGTTTTTCCTACTCTTTTCAGAGTTTTTCTCCACAAAATTTAGAGACAATACTTCCAATTAAAAGGAGAGTTTATCAAGAGTGTGTTTAAAAGAGATTCTTGAGTTTTTCCTCCGCCATTTCCATCCTAGTTTTTCTCACACAAACACTTGAGCTATCCATTGCTATTCATCTTATAGGAGTGTTGTAGTGAGAGCTTTTATTGGTGATCAAAGTGTTTAGATCACCAAGAGATCTTTTCTTGTTCCTTGAGAAGGCGGACGTGTGTGTTCGCAATGTTTCGGGTCCTAGTGTGGATTCGGTTGTTCGGGTTCGGGTGCGAACTCTTGTTTGAGGTGCGGCCTCGGCGAGCCGGTGGGCTTGCAGTGTGTACGGACTAGAGAGTCCGAGAGCTTGTAGGTGTTGTGGCACCGGGTGATCCATTGGGATCGATTATAGTGGAAATCCTTCGTGTGTCGAAGGCGAGGATGTAGAGCAAGTGTGCTCGAACCTCGAAACAAATCCTTTGTGTTTGCGATTGCTCACTCTCTCTCTATCTCCATTATATCTTGCATACTCTCATTGTCTATCTTTATATGCTTGATATATTCATTTGTGCTTATATTGATATACTTGCTTGGGATTGTTTGCTAACACTTGTATTTAACCAAGAGAGCCAACGCGGCACCTCAACCCATTCAAGGGGAATCTAGAGGAGTTTGTCCAGAGCCCTTCACGGGGAATTCGGCAACACTCTTGTGTTATACGTGGTGTTTAGTGTAAGAGTTTAGTTTAGGTCATAATTGTTTTTAGCTTCCGCATTATTTGGCATTAAGTGACCATTAGATTAGTCATCACCTATTCACCCCCCCTCTAGGTGATTTACAGACACCATTACTAGCGCTAAAGATAAACGAAAGACCTTTATGTCACTACCCATTCTTGTCACACAAATTTGTAAGGAATGGATGCTTGAAGATGAATTTAATCATGCTATAAAAGATAAAATTAGTATTCAAGCTGAAACTATTTCTTTATCTCATAATACTTCAGTACAAATTGAATGGGTACCTTTCATACTACAAGAACATGTCCCAATTGCATCATCATCATCTAATGAATCAAAATAGAAAGACGATGAATTCTTTAATCAACAATCACCCGAAGATAATCATGCATTTATACATTTAATTTGGGAGGGGAAAAAAAGAACATACAAGTTGATAAAGGGGCAGAAGAAGAAAAAAATTAAAGAGATATGTTTTAGGAGGACACATTCTGAAGGAGGTAGTAGTAGCATGTGAAAGAGAAGGAGGCGTGCTTAGGGGAAGTTGTACAGTAGGATTTTTTCTTTTTATTTCTTTCTTTGTTATAAAAAAAAGTTTTGTGGTAAGTTAACCTAGTTGTAAGGGATTTAGTAACCATAAAACTTGAATTGGATAAGGAATATCAATTTGAAAGAATTTCAAGGTCTTTGAGTGGAGATGAAAAATTTTAAAATATTATTGCTACCTAAAATTTGTTCATGTGAATATGCATATACATTGGTTTAAGAATGATGAAGACTACTTAATACTTCAAATAATAATAATAATAATAAGAAGAAGAACCTTAACTATTGATTAGCTAGATGCTTTGGCCTCAAAAAGCCTTTGTATTTTTGCGAAAGATAGTTAGGTAAGTTATATATATATATATATATATATATATATATATATATATATATATATATATATATATATATATATATATATATTATATATATATATATATATATATTAACAAGTCTAATGATCAATTAGTTAGGTATCTTGGCCTAAAAAAGCTTTGATATTTATATGAAAGAGAATTATATTAGTTTGGTCATGTATAGAAGAGAATGAGGATATTCGTACTAAGATAGGCGTAGCCTCTATAGAAGAGAAAATGAGAGAAAACCGCTTACGATGGCTTGATCATATGCGATGTAGACTTACAGATGCGCTAATCCGGCGAGTAAAGCATATCAAATTAGGGCAAGTTAAAAGAGCACAGGGAAGACCGAAAAAAACATGGATGGAGGTAATACAACAAGATATAGAGGCTAAAGGTCTTAGTGAAGGCATATTGCTCGATAGGAATGAGTAGAGAAAAACCGATCCATGTGCCCGATCCCACGTAATTCTCTTTTGGTTTATATAGCTTGCCCCAAATACTGGGGATAAATGGCTTAGTTGTTGTTGTTGTTGTTGTTGTTGTTGTAGAATTAGATTAGTTATATGTGTGCGTGTGTGTGTGTGTGTGAAAAAACAAAGAAGTGCTTAAAGGGCAACGAAGTTGTCATACTTTGATTCTTCTATAAAAAAAAACTAAGTTGTAAGTTTGAATCAAAATCCTAAATTAAGAACTATACACATTCATGAAGATGCATTTGATTAGAAAACTTAGGAAGAATGGTGATATAGGCTAAGATTTGAAAATCTTTACAAAGTAGATGATAGAATTCTTGATAAGAGATTGAACTTGATAATAAGAATTTATGGTAACTAGAGAATTATACATTAGTGATGCTTACCACTCAAAAAATATTTTGTCTTTCTTTATTTTTATTTTTTATTATTTTATTTTATTTTTTTGGTTATCTTTATTTTTGGTTATCCTTTTTATCTTAATCTCTTCTTATCTTTTAAATTCATTTACCGAATTTTGTGGGTGTAATTCACTGAAAACCCTCACGAGACAATACTCGTCCACTAGGGTAACCTGGGGGTTTAACGGTTTGTTGCACGTGCTAAGTGCAGTCGTGAGTTCTACGAAAGTGGATTAAGATTTTATTTTTAGGAATTTTTTAGTTTTTCTTTTTAGACAAGGATTTTGCTCGAGGACTAGCAAAAAGTAGGTATGCCGATGTGATTAGTGTGATTTATATACATGTTTTACATCACTTGTTATGCTTATTATTTGCCATATTTAATACTGCATGGGTATTTTGTTAGTGTTATTTTATATATTTTAGGTCAAGAGCAAACTAGAAAAAAGAGCGAAAATTGGCAAATTGGCGATATCAAATGAACAAAAGAAATGTAGAACCAGAGATCTGAAGTAAAGATGGAACATCTCAACAGAGCCTTCACGCAAAATCAAAAAATTAACAAAAATCTGGGACTGAAATTGACAAAGAGTTCAGCCACCCACCTGTATATTTTGGCCAAACAGCCGTAGACCAGTCAACGGGAATGCCAACTCAGAGGTCGACATGAGTCAAAAAGTGAAGCGCCAATACAGCAAAAAATTCGGCCAGCCAGCTGAACTCTGGTGGTTCTTATGGATAAAATTTTCCCAAAAATTCGTGTAAATTAAGAAATTTAGGTTTTTATATTCGACTAGGTTTTGCTCTCTGTTTTATATAAACGCCGCCAAGCCTCTTGTACAATATACAATTTTTATTCTTTTTTATTTTGAGCGAAAATTAATAAAATTCTGCTGTTAGCCATTAAATCTCAGAGTACTTTCACATGAATTTCGTCAAGGCTTCATCTTTTTTGGTGCCCTTACCTTTCTTTTACTTTCCTTTTAATTTATTCTATTCCATGATCTCTTTCAATATTATAATGTGTTCTATTTTCTTAGTTATGAACTAATTTTTCATAACTAGGGGCATGATGTAGGGATTATAATGATGATATAAGATTATGTTTTGTGCAAATTCTCCTATGTGTTTTATAAAGTTTAAATCTTTTATATACTAGGTTGTTAAATCTTATATTTCATGTCATAATTGGTACACACAATTAATTAGAAGGCTAGGTTAGAGTCCGAGAGGAGATAACTTAGCAAAATCTTCTAAGATTAATATTCATAACTTGAAATGTTGAGACGTAAGAGTTGTGCAGTCAAGTAGGAATATCCATCACAATTAATGCATCTTTGGACTAGCAATCTACTAAATCGAGAGATTGTGGATTTTAAATTTAAAAGATAAAATTGGTATTGTTTGAAAGAAACTACTGATTAGGATAAGGAATTTCAATTGTCAGCATAAATAGGATGAATTAGCACAAGCATAATATTTTATCTGATTACAATTAGCAAAATCATTACCCTAATTCTTTTCATAATTAAAATAAATCTTTTTAGTAATAGTTTAGTTACAACATCTTCCAATAAAATTGATTATTCAAATAGAATTAGCAAAAATTAAATTGGTACTTGAACAACGATCCTCGTGGGAACGCTACTTTACTCACTATTATATTACTTGAAAACGATTGGTACACTTGCCATTTGAATCCACTCATCACTTATGTTATTAATCTTCCTCAAGATTTTGGTATCAGTTCTACTTTCAATATTGAAGATCTAGCTAATTACAAGGGTCTTGATTTTAACTCTAAAAACTCAGTAGATGATAAGTCATTCCGTGAGCTTATTTCTGAGAACTTTCCTTCTATCACTTCCAAATATATTACCTAATACAGTAGATCAAATTGATAAAATGTGGATAAAATTATCACCACGAAAGATGGTGGGACTCATAAGTATTTGTTTTGATGGAAATGAATACCCCCAAAAAATGATTGTGGATAGATCAAAGTGAGCTACAAAAGATTGACCTTGGCCTATTGGAGCAGTTCTTCATCAAACTCAACAGAGTTGAGCTCTTTCCAAAACGAGAAAAATGATGCGGACATAATGGAACCAACACCAATAAGGCTGCCACCAAAGCCCAATTCAGAAGCTTAAAAAGTGTACCGAAGGAGGCCCAAGAATGCTATGACAATTTGGCTCTAGGAGTTATGAAATCAGAGTAGTAAGATTTTATTTTCTTTCATGTAATGAAAATATTAATCAGAGTTATAGTAGGATTACTATTTTTCTTCTCATGTATTTTTCTTTCTTTTAAATTTTTTATTTCTTTTAAGATTAGCATTTCTATCTCAATTGTAACTATGAGACTACAATTTTGTAGGCTATATAAAGCCTCCCATATATTCACCTTTTCAATCAATAATAACTAAAAGACTTTACTTTCAATTGAGTTTAATATTAATTTCTCAATCTCTTCTCTTTTAGTGGTGCGATGCCCTATTAGACTCAATTATTATGGGATGTCATAATTAATTTCTTTATTTATCTTTTCCTCTTTTTATCTCCATTTCTAATACTTCTTCACTAAAATCTTCGCAAGTTCTTCATCGACGATCATTTAACACGTCACCATGATCGCCTCTTGTTCTCGACAACTCCTCATTATTAAAGCAAAGAACCTATACTTTGAGTCCCTACTGTGCTCACGTCCAAATCAAGCATACACGCCGGTCCAAAAGTCAACCAGACATCTTCAACCAGACAACAAGTGCCCATATGCCCTGCAAAAGCCACGCTTGTTGTCTATAGCTGCAACAATCAAGGAACAATTCTAATGCCAAGTTTCATTGCACATCCAACCAACAACAAATCATTGCACACACTTCCATCAAACACAACAGTCCAAGTCTTCATCAACGACAACCAACACAAGATTTCATCAAAGACCAGCAATCAAAGTTCAAATTAAGCCAATTAGTTATCCATTAACCTACGAACTGAAATCTTATTCACGAATATCTAAGGTACAATTTTAATTTCCTCATACTTTATTTATTAGTAAAGATACATCTATACGCTATTATTTCTTCTGATCTCCTGTCCACAGATACTGCGATCAAGCGTATCTGCTTCTCTCTTGTAATTGTTTGACCTTTTTATTGCATATATAATTGGTTTATCTGCATAATTGTAACTCTAATTAGCACTTTAATCTTTTATATTGATCACACAAAAGCATGTTATAGAATCACAATTGATATTATCTGTTTTAATTCATTTTCCTAGCAACAGTCTTCTTGTTGGTGGAATATTTCTTTGAATTATTTTATTAATTACTTTCGCATGTTTCACATCATGGCTTGATATATTTTTAAAGATTTTGGGTTTAGTGGTTTCTAACAGAAGGAGAGGTCAGACCATTATTTAACCAGTTTATAATATTAATTTGACTTCACCAATTTCTGACAGTCTATTTAAAGACCAACCAGAATTTAGTAATTTGTTACTTGTCTGTTCAATCTAGATTTATTGGTTGGGTAGAGTTTGCCCGAGAAGTATGAAAGAGGGGACAGAAGAAAGGGGAAAAAAATACTGAAAGGCTAGAACCCCCACCCCCGGGCGCATGCACACACTAACCACCACTTCCCAAACACCAAATCCACACACAAACCCCCTTATCTTTCAAGTCAACTCTAAAATAAATGCGTAAGTTTACAAATGTCTTGGGATAACACATGTTTCACAACATTTTAAGTTTTGAGTTATCAAATTCTGAAAATGACTTGATACTAACACCGAATTATCAATTTTTTTGATTGCTGTCAAACTTTCTATCCAAACAAAATTTTAATGAAGACAGCAGAATCTTTTGCTGGTACACTATTTCAACATAGGATTTTTTTTTTTTTTTTTAAATTTGCGTCTGCCACTTTTGTGCCATTTTCCCCTTGTGTCTTTTCATTATCAAAAACTGTCACATTTCTTACTCTGCCTTAAATCTATGTTTTTTCTGCTTAGACATTAGTTTTTAACAGGAATCCGAATTTCTGACTGTGCATTGTTTGGTCAATTGCAGTGTACATCATGAATTAGAATACAATTTCTTCTATTTTGATTTAGAGGTATGTGAAAAGCTTCTGTAGCCAACTTATTTCAGTTTCTTTCTATTAATCCCTTGCAGAAAAGGATCAGCAAGATTGTTGGATAATTCATTTGATGGACCTTGGTTCTGCTTATTTGCTTTCATGAGTTTAAACTGTATGCCAGTTGCCCGCTGCACTTACATCACATGCTAACTGTGAGTTGCCCTGCAGTATGCAAGTCTTTTTATCTTCCTGTTACCAACTGTTAACATGAAAGTTCCTATTGATTTCACAGGTTGTATTGTATGTAATGAAAGATTAAATCTCCCACTTACATATCAAGATTGTGACACTCAAATACAGTAGTCTTTTTGACATTCTCAGAAGGTTCATGTAAATTCCATTTCAGCCTTCATATTTGTAAGCGTAATTTCTGTGTGATGTGTACAGTTCATGAGAAGGATCACTGTAAGTGTTTGAGTATCCAAACGGCTGCAGGCTTCTGTAGAAAATCTTCAAACGAAGTTTTTGACACTCTTTGGTACAGATTTTTCACATTTTTATGGCGTACTCTTTGCTATTTATCAGCAGTTATTTCTGGCTTCTTCAGTTTTCTCCCCTGTGATGTTCTCTATTTTGTAATCTCTGCTTACAATTATCTAAAGTTTCACTGTAAATGTCGGTTGCTGCGTCCTAGCTCCTAGGTGTGGAGCCCAACAATGCCCGGTTAATAAGATGCCTGCAACTATTGCTAATGTAAAAGCAAAAATGTTATTATGATGTAGATGTGAAAGCGTAAAGATTGCTCATTTGACCATTTGATTGGTGCATTTGGTATTGTTTGGGTGATAACATCTTACGGGAACGTTAGATGAGTGAGACAAAGAAGAAAGATGAGTTAAAACACACAATGAGGTGAACATTTGCTATCTGATCTGATATTGCTCTGTCAAACACAAAATGAAAAGTGACAGAATCTTCTCCTCTTTCATTGATACTGAGAGATAAACATTATAAATCATAATAGCATTTATGTAATTTTTACATTGAGTTTTTGATATTAATAAAATGACTTACCTTGCAAAAAAGACTTGTGATTTGTGTATTTCAATTTTAATAATTTTTAATAATTTTAAAGAATTTCCTAAATATTTTTTTCTCTTTTATTTATATTTTTTTCCTAAATTTTCTTTGTAACTTTAAATTTTTTTTAAAAATATTCTAATGTTAGTTTTAGTAATTAATACGAAATTTGAATTTTCAAAAAATATATATGAGACGGTTCCAACCCGTCTCGGTGAATCCGGACAGCGAATCAGGTCAAGGGACCCGATTGGTTCCCCAGAAATTGGGCAATTTTTTTTAAAAAAACTATTATTTAAAAATAATTTTAAAAATAGATTCCATCCAAAAAAATTTCTAAGAATGACCCTATGACACACCACATAGCCGCCAGCGTGGCGCTGACGCTGCTAGGGGATAGCTTTTGGTTCGCCCGAGGTTGCCAGCTCCGAGTGAACCAATATTTTTTTCGCTGTGTTTGGTCGACTAGTGTTGCCAAACCCAGTCGACTGGTATTTTTTTTAGTTTTGGGCTTGGCCGGGTAGCAACCCAGCCGAACAAAACTTGGGCAATAATCTCCTCATCTTGGCTCCTATGAGCATGAAAGACAAAAAATATATATATATGTTTGTCGGTCAGGGTTGTCAACCCCGACCGAGCAAATACAACGCAAAAATAAAAAAATGTTCAGCTGGGGGTTGTCAACCCCAGTTGAAACAAAAACTGCCTCCCTCCAGCGCCAGCGTTGACATGACATGTCAGATGATCATTTTTAGAAATATTTTTGGAGGAAGTATATTTTTGAAATTATTTTTAAAAAAAAGTTTTTTTTTGAAAAATTTCTCCCGAAATTCAATTCTTCTCGTTGGCCCAATAACGGATTTGTACAAACCCGATTCGTGCCGTTTTTCCTAAGGTATACCAGTAGACTAACCCGCCAGCTTTATTTTGCGCTTCGTTGCATATTTGTTGGATGAGCATGCCGACAGCCAGGGTCGAATCTCCAGTTGCATTCCTTGGGAGCGGTGGTTCCTTTTGCCATCACTTCCTAGGTTCCACCCTTGCCACAGTGATCTTTCTTTGGGCGTGCCCAGGTCTCGTGCATGGCAACAAATCGTCAATCCGCTGGATAACATTGCATTTTTTGTGTTCGCACAGAATGATCGACATGCTGTTGCCATTATATATTTACTTGCCAGAGGTACGTGCAATCTACCTCCTGAATTATTCAAGCCAAGTTGAACAATTCAACAAACTCGGACTTATGAATCTAATGTTTTTTTTTTTCGAAAAACTGGACGGAGGTCAACGTCCAATTTATAAAAAACCACACACGCTCATAATTAATTACTCTAGTTAAATTTTTTTATTCCTACAACTGCAGAAATTAAATCTCAAACCTCACTTATAAACGGGAGGGGAGTTCACAGAGAGGTTTTACAAGTGCAATGGGCTAACCTGCTATTGCTTATGTATCTAATGTTGGAATATGAAGAATATATATGTGTGAATCTTTGAATTGAATTATGGCGGGATCCGTTGATCGAATCAATTGGATGATAGTTGGAGTGTGTTCTCCTTTCATTGGGGATGAACGTGGTATATTCACATGTTCAATTCCGACTTCGAATGAAAGAGATATTCAAGTCTAAAGATTGCCTAATTCAAAGTCAAATGGGACTAAAGGTTGCTAAAAGCATTTAATCCCACATTGGCCATAAGATAGAAGTTTGTAGTGTTTAAATAGAGAAAATTGAGAATAAAGGGCGTGCCCTTTGGGTACTTGGAGTTTTCGCGCGCAATTGGGAGGTAACCATGCCCGCACATGTGCGCCGCTGCCAGTTCTTTTTGAACTGGGTCTCACGGGTATGGGTTACGCAAAGCATACCCGCTCCGCTATTTGTTCCGCTACTTTAATAATTCTGTGAAAGTACTGGTTAACTACGGTTCGACCGTACGGTGATTTGGTAGTGTTATCCAAATACTGTGAAGGAGTGTTGTATCTTGGGAGACCAGCGTCTAGTAACCCGTTAGCACCGGTGCGGGGACATAATTGTCTTAAGGAGATTCGCTTTAAGCGTATCTCACTCCAAGTACTGTATAAGTGAATTAATTTCTTTATACAGTGGATATACTGTGGTTCTTAAATTAAGGAACGTTCTATTGAACGGAAAACCTCCCACCTGATATTTACTGACCTGGCCTTTCAGTGATATTGATTAGTTGTCAGATTGATCCCAGAAAACCAACAATCTTAAGACAATTAGATATTGAAGTTTCTTACTTCTGTTCTGCTTGAACTTGCAGAAAATGTCTGAGACTAATCAAGATAGCTCTAGCAAGGCACCAAACATGCAACTACAAGATTTGATGCCTACTCCACTTCCTAACCCGAAGCCGGAGAAGCTAGGAAAATTTGACGTCACAGAATTCAAGAGGTGGCAACAGAAGATGCTCTTCTACTTGACCACCACTCTTCATTTGGCCAAATTCCTACAAGAAGATCCACCAAAATCCAGAACTGATCGGGACTCAGTCCTTGCAATCGATGCACGGACTCAAGGTGACTTCCTTTGCCGAAATTATATTTTAAATGGACTGGATGACTCTCTTTACAATGTCTACAGACCCATCATAACGGCAAAGAAGTTATGGGCCAGTCTTGACAAGAAGTACAAGACTGAGGATGCTGGTACCAAGAAGTTCGTCGTAGGACGATTTCTTGAGTACAAAATGGTGGACAGTAAGACTGTAATCAGTCAGGTGCAAGAGTTCCAACTTATCTTGCACGAGATAGAAGCCGAAGGTATGATTCTACCTGAAACCTTTCAGGTTGCTACTATCATGGAGAAACTCCTACCTACGTGGAGAGATTTCAAGAACTACCTGAAGCACAAGCGAAAGGAGTTGAAGTTGGAAGATCTCATTGTGAGGCTTCGAATCAAGGAGGACAACAAAAAGTCTGAGAAAAAGAGCAGTAAGAACTCCTATGAAGCAAAAGCCAATGTGATCGAAGACTCAAAGGGGAAAGCGTTTACTTCCAAAGGCTTAAAGCGGAAGAAGACTTCCCAGGGGTACAAAGGCAAGGTCCAAGAAGGTAGGAACATGCGCTTCAAGGGAACCTGCTACATTTGCAACAAAGAGAGACATAAGGCGAATAAATGTCGCAGCCATCTCAAACAGAACAAGAATCTTGTTGATGGTCTTTTTAAAGACAATGTTGCAATGGTGGACAAAAAGTCTGTGTATTTGTACCCAAAGCTTATAAATAAAGGAAAAACTTCTGTTTATTTACTTGAGTCTCCTACTTTATAGCATGCCAGATTAGGGCATGTAAATTACAAATCATTAAAGAACTTGTCTAATATAGGATATATTCCTAAACTCAACTTGGAAGAAATTCGCAAGTGTGAGATTTGTGTTGAGGCCAAGTTGGCGAAAAATTTATTTCACTCAATTGATCGAAATATAGAACCTTTAGGGTTAATTCATAACGATCTGCGTGACTTGAAGTTTATGCCAACTAGAGGCAGTAAAAAGTATTTTATTACTTTTATTAATGACTGTACAAGATACTTTATGTGTATCTTTTAAACAGTAAGGATGAGGCAATAAATAAGTTTATAACATATAAAGCCGAAGTTGAGAATCAACTCAACAAGGATATCAAGATTCTAAAATCCGATATAGGCGGAGAATATGAATCAAATGATTTTAGTGAGTTATGTGCTAAATTTGGTATAATCTATCAAACAACAGCACCATATACTCCTCAGCAAACTGAAATTGCTGAACGGAAGAACAGAACTTTGAAGGAGATAGTCAATTCCATGCTCGTAAGTTCTGGAGCTCCGCAGAACTTGTGGAGGGAAGCTCTGTTAACTGCAAATTATATTCTAAAAAGAATACCCCACAAGAAACTTGGTCTTATACCATTTGAGTTATGGCATGGAAGGACACCTTCCTACCATTACCTCAAAATGTGGGGGTGCCTTGCAAAGGTACTAGCACCATTACCTAAAAAGACTAAGTTAGGAGCAAAAACTATGGACTGCATATTCATAGGCTATGTCTTGAATAGTAGTGCCTACAGATTTCTGGTTCATAAATCAGAAATACCAGATATTCATGTAAACATGATTATCGAATCTAGAGATGCTGTATTCTTTGAAGACATCTTTTCATACAAACGGGAAGCAGATAAGACTTCTGGGAAAAGAACACATGAGATGGCATTTAGGGACGAAAGCCCCGAGGAACCGATTGTTAATGCGGAAATTGAACCAAGAAGAAGTCAGAGATCTAGATGAAAAACACCTAGAGGGGGGGTGAATAGGTGTAATTGCTAATCTAACAATCTTTTTGAAACTAAGATGAATGAATGATGCAACGATCTCTCAAAATAAGACTAAGAGCCGAATACCCTGTGAAGGGTTCTGAACTCCTTCCTCCTGATTCCCCTTGAATGGGTTAGAGGTGCGCAATGCAACCTTGTTGTATGAGAATTGATCGAACAAAGAATGAATAATATGCAATGATGAAATGCACACAAGATATATCACAAGTATCACAAACTAGAGGCAATAACACAAGGAAAGACAACTAAATCGCAAGCAAATAACTGAAAGCAATAGAGTGCAAGAGAAATTTAAAGCAAAATGGACACAAAGCAATCGCAAACACAAGATGTTTGTTTCAAGGTTCGAGCCACCGCTCTACTCCCCGCCTTCACCTCCGTGAAGGGTTTCCACTATCCACCGAGGACGATTACAATGGTCTACCAAAGACCCGAGCACCGAGCTCCACCACTTACAATAACCTCTACCGAAGAGGTGTCTCCACAAGAACAAGAAGAAGGAACAAGTAGCCAAGTGATCACCAAGAGGATCACAAACTTCTTACAAACACTTTCTCTTTACAACTTCCTTATAGAATGAGGATGGGAATTTTGGCTCTAGAAGTGTAGTGAGAAAACTCAGTTGTAGAATGATTTTTGCTAGAGAACACAACTGAAAACAAGCTCAAGAAAGAATGAGAAAATGGAGAGCTTAAAAACTTTTCTTTTCTTTTGAAAACTTTGAACACTTAGGTATTTTTCTCGGTGAGAAATGTAAGAGACCTATCTCCTCTATTTATAGGGAGAGGAAAGGGTTAAAAACAATTTATTTAAGCTTATTTGATCTGAAAAAGATCTCCAACAACTCAGAAAAAGTCTGCCAAAACAGATTACAAAAACAGATTTCAGAAATACACAAAAGAGGAAAGAGCCGTTGGGGCTCTGCAGGCTTGGCGGTCGACCCGTCCGGTCGGCCGTCCGCCCAGCTGGCAGTAGCCGTTGGGCTCGGGTCGACCGCTCGGGTCGACCGTCCTCAAAACAGAAACAAGGTTTCCTGAAGGCGGTCGACCCAGAAAACACGAGAGCAAACTGCAGACAGTCGGTCGACCCGGGCGGTCGGCCGATAAACATGCACAAGCATGCATGTCCTGTGCCGGTGCCGTCGACCGGGCCGGTCGGCTGGTCTAGCCTGAAATAGAAAATCAGAAGGAATTTGAACTTGAAAAATTTTGAAGATAATTTTTGTAGGTATATGTAGTTATGTTTCATGTTGTAAGAGATAGTTATACATGGTGTAAAGAAGATATAGACTTTGTAAGGATTTTTGGAATCATGTATAAGAATCAAGGCATGAACTTGAAAACAAATACCAAAACTAAAAACTTGTATTTTGAAAATGTGTGTGTATCCTAGAGCCAATATTCTACAACCTCAAACTTTAACAAACTATTTCTTACATTGGTTCTAAGGACTACAAGTGCTTCAAGTGGGCTTCTCCATATGATCTTGCAAGCTTGATTCTTGAGCCCGAATTGAGGTGACTTGAGTCAAAACACCTTCCTTTAGGGAAGAAACCTTCTAGTTTCATTAGAATCCTGAAACACACTCAACCAATAAACAATATTAGTATAAGTAACTAATATGTTTTATAATCATCAAAACAAACTAAAAACGGGTGATTGTAACCTTGGGCCAACAATCTCCCTCTTTTTGATGATGACAAAACATATAAGTTATTTAAACAAAAGTGGAAGAAGAGCTTTGGAAAGCTCCCCCTCAAACAATGCTATGTATAAAGAACGACAATGAGAAGTAAGAAACATAAAGCATTGAAAACACAATAGTTTTTGAAAACACAATAGTTTTGTCAAAAACTTAAACAAACTTATTCTTTTTAAAAACTTAACTTATTCTTTTTAAATAACACACTTATTCTGTTTCTCCCCCTTTTTGTCATACATCAAAAAGGGTTAAACAAAACAAACAAAACAAAAGAAATTTATCTTTAAGAATCCATAATGCAAGCATTCAACTCACCACAAATAAAAGAGAATCTAGCATAATCTAATGGTTTAGTAAAATATCAGCAAGTTGAAAATCCGTAGAGACATAATCAATATCAATATCACCTTTCTCATAATGATCCCTAAGAAAGTGATATCTAATGTCAATGTGCTTAGTTTTACTATGTTGATTTGCATTCTTTGTCATATGAATTGTACTAGTATTATCACAAAATATTTTAATATGATCAAAATGCAAATCATAGTCAAGGAGAGTATGTTTCATCCAAAGAACTTGTGCATAACAAGCTCCGGCTGCAATATACTCCGCCTCGACGGTTGAAAGGGCTACCGAATTTTGCTTTTTGGAAGACCAAGATACAAGACAATTACCAAAGAATTGACATGTTCCACTTGTGCTCTTCCTATCTACCCTACAACCCGCATAGTCGGCATCCGAAAAACTCTTCATTTCAAAAAGTTCGGTTCTCGGATACCACAAACCCATTTCAATTGTGCCCTTAAGGTATCTAATAATGCGTTTTACCGCTACTAAATGAGACTCCTTAGGACATAATTGAAAACGAGCACAAAGACATACACAAAACATAATATCCGGCCTACTAGCCGTCAAACACAATAAACAACCAATCATGCTACGATAAAGCTTAATGTCTACACTTTTACCTTGTTCATCCTTGTCAAGTTTTGTGGTTGTTGCCATGGGAGTTTTGCTCGCTTTAGCTCTTTCAAGCCCGAACCTCTTGATTAGTTCCTTTGTGTACTTGGCTTGATTGATGAAGATCTCATCCTTCTTTTGCTTGATTTGGAGATCAAGGAAATAGTTGAGCTCACCCATCATAGACATTTCAAATTCTTCCTTCATGCATGATTCAAAAGCTTGGCAAAGAGATTCATTAGTAGAACCAAAAATAATATCATCCACATAAATTTGCACAATAAGAATATCATCTTTAACATATTTTGTAAACAAAGTATTATCTATTTTACCTTTCTTAAAACCATTTGAAATTAGAAATGAAGAAAGCATTTCATACCAAGCCCTAGGGGCTTGTTTCAAACCATAAAAAGCCTTATCAAGTTTGAAAATAAAATCCGGATGTGTAGGATCAACAAACCCGGGGGGTTGTTCAACATACACCTCCTCTTGAATAAAACCATTCAAGAAAGCACTTTTAACATCCATTTGAAATAACTTAAAATCTTTATATGATGCAAATGCAAGTGTCATCCGTATGGCTTCAAGCCGTGCTACGAGTGCAAAGGTTTCATCAAAATCAACACCTTCGATTTGAGTGTAACCTTGGGCAACTAATCTAGCCTTATTCCTAACAACGTTACCCGACCATCCAACTTGTTCTTAAAGATTCACTTAGTACCAATTGTTGGTCTATCGTGGGGCCTAGGAACAAGGTGCCAAACTTGGTTGCGCTCAAATTGATTGAGCTCCTCTTGCATGGCTAGCAACCAATATGAGGGTCTCGGCTTCGCGAACGTTCTTGGGTTCAACATGAGAAATAAATGCATAATGTTCACAAAAATCATGAAGTTTAGAGCGAGTGGTTACCCCTTTAGATACTTCACCTATGACGAGGTCCTTGGGATGATGAGGATTGTATCTCCAATCCTTTGGAAGTTGTTGAGTAGGCTCCACTTCATTTGTTTGATTTTCATTTCCTTGAGCCTCTTCTACTTTAGCTTCACTTCCTTCATCATTCTTTGGCTTGTCTCCCATAGTAGATGTATCCTCCAAGGTCACTTTCTCCAAGCCTTCATCCAATGCATCTATTTCTATAACATTCTTAACAAACAAGTTAGATTCTTCAAACTTAACATGTATAGATTCCTCAATAGTCAAAGATGATCTATTGAAGATTCTATAAGCCTTACTTGTATTAGAATAACCCATAAAAATTACCTCATAAGATCTTGCATCAAATTTTCCTAAGTTATCTTTTGTATTTAAAACAAAACATTTGCATCCAAAAATTTTGAAATATGAAACATTTGGTTTTCTAGAAAAATACATTTCAAAAGAAGTTTTTGAAGTATTTTTACACAAGAAAATACGATTTGATATGTAGCATGATGTATTAACGGCCTCGGCCCACAAATAATGTGATAGACCATATTCACTTAGCATTGTCCTAGCCATCTCTTGTAAAGTTCGATTTTTTCGTTCAACTACTCCATTTTGTTGTGGAGTTCTAGGACAAGAAAGTTCATGCTTAATTCCATGTTCTTCACAAAAAGTGATAAAGGGTAGGTTAATGAACTCACCTCCTCTATCACTTCTTATTCTTAAAATTGAAGAATCTTTTTCCTTTTCAACTCCTTTCTTAAAAACTTGAAAATGTGAAAAGGCTTGATTTTTGTGTTCCAAAAAGAAAAGCCAAGTAAAATGCGAAAAGTCATCAACCAAAACAAATGCAAAACGATTCTCACTTAGACTTTTGGTTTGAGTAGGACCAAATAAATCCATATGGATCAACTCCAAGGGACGTGATGTCATGATATCCTTGATTGACTTGAAAGAAGACTTGGTTTGTTTCCTAAATTGACATGCGTCACAAACCCGGTCCTTTTCAAAATTCAAGTAAGGAATACCTTTCACCATTTCCTTTGTGTTTAACCTAGATATATGGTCAAAAGAAATGTGGCCTAATCTTCTATGCCACAACCAAGAGTCATCATCGAGGGCTTTTAAACAAGTAATATTGCAAGACATGTTAGACAAGTCAATCATGTACATATTGCTATCACGAAAACCAAAAAATATACATGTATTAGATTGTCTATCAAAAACTCTACAAGCTATGTTATCAAAAACAACATCAAAACCTTTATCACAAAGTTGACTAATACTCAAGAGATTATGCTTGAGTCCATCAACTAAAACAACATTTTCTATTTAAGGGGATGAACCAAGTTTAACATTACCAATACCGATAATTTTACCCTTGGCATCATCTCCGAAGGTGACGGTGCCACCTTCATGATATCTTGATAGGGTTGCAAAGTTGTTGATGTCCCAAGTCATGTGCCTTGAGCAACCACTATCAAGATACCAAAACCCTCTATGTCGTTGGGCCTTGGAAGGTACCTACATTATTGAACAAATTCATTGACTTTGGTACCCAAATTTTCTTGGGTCCTTGAAAGTTAGTGTTTCGAACCCAAACATTATGACGAGATGCATTTAGTCTATCATAACAAAACCTAACTAAATGACCTTTTCGGCCACAATATGAACATGAAAACACTTTACCATACATGAATGCATGATGTGTATGTGAAGTGTGAGCATGTTTGTGGGGTTTGGCATGATGTAGAGGTTGTGTGGTATGAACATGAGCATGAACATGAGATTGTTTCTTAGGGGCTTGTTTCTTAGGAAACATAGCCTCAAGTCTATTTTTATCAAATTCACACTTTTTCAAAACTACTCCTAAAGAATCAATTTTCTCTTTAAGCATGGTGATCTCATTATAATTAACTTGTGGAAACTTGCCTTTACAAGAAATTTTATAGTTGTCAAAATCTTTTTGGGTGGAAACAAGAGTGGAAAGTAATTCATCTTTTCTTTGGAAAGAGTGAAAACTTGATGATTAAGAGACTCATTTTCCTTTTTCATTTTTAAATACTTTTTCTTAAGAAAATCATAGTTATGTGAAAGTTCTATAAATGCTTCTCCTATTTCATCCATGGAAAGTTCATTATCAAAAGAAGTGGAATAGGTTACCTTACTTGTGCTTTCATTAGCCATGAAGCACATGTTGGCGGTGTCAATTTCCTCCTCGGATTCGCTCTCGGAATCCCATGTAGCCTTCAATGCTTTCTTCTTGTAAGGCTTCTTTGAGGTGGAGGGCTTTACTTTATCCGGACACCCCGCAACAATGTGACCCGGTCTTTTGCAATTAAAACAAACTATTTTCCTCTCTTCTTGCCATCTTTTTCTTTCTTAGAATTTAGCCTTGTTGTACATCCTCCGAACATTCTTTACAAGAAGTGAGAGCTCCTCGTCATCTTCTTCTTCATTGTCTTCATCGGAGTGTGTGGATTGACACTTGAAGGCTATTGTTTTCTTCTTGGAAGGAGCCATGTCCTCCCTAGCTTTTCTCTCCATCTCATGGGTTTTGAGGTTCCCAATGAGACCAATTAGCTCCATCTCCTCCTTGTCATTGAGTTCCTTCAAGGTGGTTGCTTTCACTTCCCATGAAGGAGGAAGAGCCCGAATGATCTTTCTAACTCTTTGATTGTTGACCTAGAGAAGAAAGTCCATTAGTGATCTTTGTAAATCTTGTAACCATATCATCTATGGTTTCATTTTCTTGCATGCAAAAATTCTCATATTGGGACTAAAGAAGGTCTATTTTAGCCCTCTTCACTTATAAAGTCCCCTCATGTGTAACAAGCAAATGTGTCCAAATTTCATATGCGGACTTGCAATGAATAACTCTAGCTATATCATCATCATTAAGGGCTTGAAGGAGTGCATAATGAGCCCTAGCATTGGCATCAAATTCCTTAGTCTCAATTTCGGACCAAGTGGATTCATCACTGGGGGGTGCACTAAAGGGTTTGGTCACGGCCTTTGCAACTCGACTTCCTAGAGATTGCAAGAAAACGGTCATCTTAACCTTCCATATGGGAAAGTTAAGTCCATCAAATTTTGGGGGGGTCTTAATTCCATCGGCCATTATTACTAAGTGATAGTGAATGAAAAATGAATGAGGTGATTAGCAAATATAGGATCTCTCTAAGGTTGTTAAGCTAAGAGCCTAGTAACCAAGCTCTGATACCAATTGAAAAACACCTAGAGGGGGGTAAATAGGTGTAATTGCTAATCTAACAATCTTTTTGAAACTAAGATGAATGAATGATGCAACGATCTCTCAAAACAAGACTAAGAGCCGAATACCCCGTGAAGGGTTCTGAACTCCTTCCTCCTGATTCCCCTTGAATGGGTTAGAGGTGCGCAATGCAACCTTGTTGTATGAGAATTGATCGAACAAAGAATGAATAATATGCAATGATGAAATGCACACAAGATATATCACAAGTATCACAAACTAGAGGCAATAACACAAGGAAAGACAACTAGATCTCAAGCAAATAATTGAAAGCAATAGAGTGCAAGAGAAATTTAAAGCAAAATGGACACAAAGTAATCGCAAACACAAGATGTTTGTTTCGAGGTTCGAGCCACCGCTCTACTCCCCGCCTTTACCTCCGTGAAGGGTTTCCACTATCCACTGAGGACGATTACAACGGTCTACCAAAGACCCGAGCACCGAGCTCCACCACTTACAATAACCTCTCTCGAAGAGGTGTCTCCATAAGAACAAGAAGAAGGAACAAGTAGCCAAGTGATCACCAAGAGGATCACAAACTTCTTACAAACACTTTCTCTTTACAACTTCCTTATAGAATGAGGATGGGAATTTTGGCTCTAGAAGTGTAGTGAGAAAACTCAGTTGTAGAATGATTTTTGCTAGAGAACACAACTGAAAACAAGCTCAAGAAAGAATGAGAAAATGGAGAGCTTAAAAACTTTTCTTCTCTTTTGAAAATTTTGAACACTTAGGTATTTTTCTGGTGAGAAATATAAGAGACCTATATTCTCTATTTATAGGGAGAGGAAAGGGTTAAAAACAATTTATATTAAGCTTATTTGATCTGAAAAAGATCTCCAACAACTCAGAAAAGTCTGCCAAAACAGATTACAAAACAGATTTCAGAAATACACAAAAGAGGAAAGAGCTGTTGGGGCTCTGCAGGCTTGGCGGTCGACCCGTCCGTCGGCCGTCCGTCCAGCTGGCAGTAGCCGTTGGGCTCGGGTCGACCGCTCGGGTCGACCGTCCTCAAAACAGAAACAAGGTTTCCTGAAGGCGGTCGACCGGGCGGTCGACCCAGAAAACCCGAGAGCAAACTGCAGACAGTCGGTCGACCCGGGCGGTCGGCCGACAGACATGCACAAGCGTGCATGTCCTGTGCAGGTGCCGGTCGACCGGGCCGGTCAGCTGGTCTAGCCTGAAACAGAAAATTAGGAGGAATTTGAACTTGGAAAATTTTGAAGATAATTTTTGTAGGTATATGTAGTTATGTTTCATGTTGTAAAAGATAGTTATACATGGTGTAAACAAGATATAGACTTTGTAAGGATTTTTGGAATCATGTATAAGAATCAAGGCATGAACTTGAAAACAAATACCAAAACTAAAAACTTGTATTTTGAAAATGTGTGTGTGTATCCTAGAGCCAATATTCTACGACCTCAAACTTTAACAAACTATTTCTTACATTGGTTCTAAGGACTACAAGTGCTTCAAGTGGGCTTCTCCATATGATCTTGCAAGCTTGATTCTTGAGCCCGAATTGAGGTGACTTGAGTCAAAACATCTTCCTTTAGGGAAGAAACCTTCTAGTTTCATTAGAACCCTGAAACACACTCAACCAATAAACAATATTAGTACAAGTAACTAATATATTTTGTAATCATCAAAACACACTAAAAACGGGTGATTGTAACCTTGGGCCAACACTAGAATCTCAAAATCTTTTGGTCTAGATTTCATAGCATACGCTATTGAAAGCGAGCCTCAAACATTTAAAGAGGCTATGTCAATCCCAGAAGCACAAATGTGGAAAGAAGCTATAAATAGCGAAATAGAATCCATACTAAGTAATCATATTTGGGAATTAGTAACTTGCCTCCTGGTGGTAAACCAATTGGGTGTAAGTAGATTTTCAAAAGAAAATTAAAACCCGATGGATCTATCGATAAGTACAAGGCTAGATTAGTAGCCAAGGGTTATCGACAAAAAGAAGGACTTCACTACTTCGATACTTATTCACCAGTAACAAGAATAACATCCATTCGGATGTTGATTGCAATTGCAGTATAGCATAACTTAGATATCCATCAAATGGATGTCAAGACTGCATTCTTAAATGGTGAATTAAATGAAGAGATATATATGGAGCAACCTGAAGAATTTATAGTCAACGGCCAAGAACACAAAGTGTGTAAATTGGTAAAATCCTTATACGGTCTAAAGAAGGCTCCAAAACAGTGGCATGAGAAATTTGATAGTGTCATGATCAAAGATGGATTCACTATCAATGAATGCGATAAGTGTGTTTACACTAAAAAAAGTTAGAAATATATGTATCATTGTTTGTCTTTATGTAGACGACATGTTGATACTTGGGACTAATATTGAAATTATTAAGTCCACTAAAAGAATGTTATCCAACAGTTTTGACATGAAGGATCTGAGGGTTGCTGATGTAATTTTAAGAATTAAAATCACCAGAACACCAGATGGAATCAGTCTATCTCAATCTCACTACGTGGATAAGATGATAGAAAGATTCAAGGATCATGGGATAAAAGAGAATACAAATCCTTTTCTCCCACACGTCCACCTTCATAAGAATACAGGAACTGAAATACGCCAGTTGGAGTATTCTCAGATTATCGGAAGTCTAATGTATTTGATGAATTGCACTAGACCCGATATTGCTTACGCTGTAAGCAAGTTAAGTAGATACACTAGCAATCCTAGTGATCAATATTGGACCGCTCTACTACGAGTATTGGGTTACGTATCACATACCAAGGAATATGCCTTGAGATATGGACAGTATCCGCCTGTACTTGAAGGATACAGTGATGCTAATTGGATTGCAGATTCTGAGAAATCAAAATCAACTAGAGGATACGTATTTACTCTAGGAGGAGCAGCGGTATCCTGAAAATCTTCCAAGCAAATATGTATTGCCCGTTCCACTATGGAATCAGAATTCATAGCCTTAGATAAGGCCGGAGAAGAAGCAGAATGGCTTCGACAATTTTTGGAAGATATACCACTATGGCAAAAGCCAGTGCCCGCTATATGTATACACTTTGATAATCAAGCAGCTATATCTAGGGCACAAATTGTTATATACAACGGTAAGTTTAGACATATTCGTCGTAGACACAATACTGTTAAGCAGTTGCTCTCAAATGAAATTATCTCTATTGACTTTGTATCGTCAAAAGATAATTTAGCGGATCCGCTTACTAAAGGTTTAAGTGGAGAGCGTATAAACTACGCATCGAGGGGAATGGGTCTAAAAGCCTAACCTTATCGAGTCAGCTTAATGGAAACCTCACTTAGCGACTGGAGATCCCACAGACTAAGTTAAAGAGGAAAAACTAGTTATGATTGACTCAGCAAGTAAGCACTTGGGAGCTTGACTCCAATCCATTCCTAAGGTATACATAAGTGTTTTTCTACAAGTGGATTAAGGATAAGCTTAACGCTTTTAATGATGCCTATATCTTGTTACTAAACAAGTGGAGTAGAGTAGACTACTCTTAATTGGACGATCACCTATGTGAGTATAGAGTTGGGTCGGCTCTTTGGGAATTTCTATGGAGGCTGTTATTCCCTAAAGATACTCTCTGAAACCAAGAATGTCCAGGGCCAAAACGGACACAACCGAGAACCAAAGTTGATTTGGAAAGTCATTGTGTGAAGCTTGTTGACTTGGCTTACACTAACGGCTAACAGTTTAAGACCTAGTTCACTGATTAGCCAGTAAGTCCGATAAAACTTTCGCTATGGAAGGTTCAAGACCTAGTTCACCTATCCTGATGCAGTTTCTTTTCTAAAGTACCTTTCACAATAAAGTCAGTCTCTTTGTGTGTTAATTCCTTGAATCTCCATTCATTGTGGGGGATTGTTGGAATATGAAGAATATATATGCTAATCTTTGAATTGAATTACGACGAGATCCGTTGATCGAATCAATTGGATGATGGTTGGAGTGTGTTCTCCTTCCATTGGGGATGAACGTGGTATATTCACATGTTCAATTCCGACTTCGAATGAATGAGATATTCAAGTCTAAAGATTGCCTAATTCAAAGTCAAAATGGGACTAAAGGTAGCTAAAAGTATTTAGTCCCACATTGGCCATCGGATGAAAGTTTGTAGTGCTTAAATAGAGAAAATTGAGAACAAAGGGCGTGCCCTTTGGGTACTTGGAGTTTTCGCGCGCGATTGGGAGGTAACCATGCCCGCACATGCGAGCGCGCCGCCGCTGGCGGCGACGGCCGGCCGGCTCGGGCTCGGGACCGGGACCGGGGTCTGGGTTCGGGTTGGGCTTCGGGTTCGGGTTCCCTACCCGGCCTTGTTCTTTTTGAACTGGGTCTCACGGGTATGGGTTACGCGAAGCATACCCGCTCCGCTATCCAGATCCGAACCGCCCCGCCAACGGACCCGCTTCGCTATCCGGATCCGAACCGCTCCGCCAACGGCTGTCGCGACAGTTGGACGGCCAACGGTTGCGGTGGTTGGGTCGAACCGTTGCAACGGTTCAGACCGAACCTTTGCAACTATTCGTTGGGTTCGAACCAGTTGGCCCCTCCCGGAGCGCTATAAATAGCGCTCCGAATTCTCAATTGAAAACAACACAACACACCAACAGCAAGAAATCTGAAGGAGATCCTCTCTCTCTCTCTCTCTCAGTCTTGAAGTGACTTCCAAACAAGAAGTGGGAAATCAGTAACACGGTTTCCGAAAGCAAGTGGGGATTCTGCAACTCAGTTTCCAAAGCGACTTCCAAAAGAGATTCTGCAAAATTCGTTCAAATTCGTTCTGAAAGAGGGCTCAGAAAATTCAACAGATTCTTTAATAGAATTGTTGTCTGAATTTGAGACTTCTGAAGAAGAATATTCTTCAACCTTCCTTTTTCTTCTACAGTGGGTGCTCCTCCAAAGTAAAGGCAAATATTCTCCCGAAATTTGTCATTGTTCCGCTGCTTCAATAATCCTGTGAAGGTACTGGTTAACTACGATTCGACCGTACGGTGATTTGGTAGTGCTATCCAAATACCGTGAAGGAGTGTTGTATCTTGGGAGACCAGCGTCCAGTAACCCTTTAGCATCGGTGTGGGGGACGTAATTGTCTTAAGGAGATTCGCTTTAAGCGTAGCTCACTCCAAGTACTGTATAAGTGAATTAATTTCTTTATACAGGGGATTTACCGATATTCAGTATATTGAGACTGATTTATATCAGTCTAGTTGGTGTTTAACCAAGGAAGGAAATTGAAAGGTGGTTCTTAGATTAAGGAACGTTCTATTGAATGGAAAACCTCCCACATGATATATACTGACCTGGCCAATTAGATTGTTGATATTTCAGTGATATTGATTAGTTGTCAGATTGATCCCAGAAACCAACATCTAAGACCATCTTCAACCCCCCTCTATATATCTATATTTAGAGGTGGACACACTCCAACCCTCTTCTATATCCCCCTCTAAATATAGAAGAAGCTCTTCTCTCCCTTTAAATTTAGAGGGATAAGGGAGAAATAGAGGCCTCCCTCTATATCACTATTCACAATTTAAAATCTCATTTTGCCCATAAAATCTCATTTAACTTTTTAAGGATACCAAATGTATCCTTTAATATAATTAAATTAATTATTTAAAAAATATAACTTTAGATTTACTTATATTTTAAATAAAAATTATACCGTTGGAATGTCTCGTCGATACTTTCATAATAATACTAATATTGAATATATTTAATATGATTTTAAATTTCTCATTATCAAGCATTGAAAATACATTGAAATTGAAATACACCGATTGAAAAAAAATTACATCTCCATATATTTGCTTACTAAATTTTAATATTATTATATTATATTAAAAATAAAGTAGTTTAAAATTAACTCTAAAAATATTCAATATCAGTCTCATGTAAAAGCCCACGGCGAGATGATTCTAACTGTATAATTTTTGTTAAATAATAGTTTACTCTTAAATAATTTTTTATCATCTAAATTAATATTTTAAAAAATTGGTTAAAATAGAGAGCTGCATCAGAGCAGCTCTCTATATATTTAAAAAATATTCGAGTATATTCTCAAGCAACCCTCTAAAATAGAGGGTTGCATTGAAGATGTCCTAATTTTGATAACAACTAATTTGCATGATTGTATTTAGCTAGGATTATCTATTTATTAAATCCAGTCTTTTCTTTCTTATAAGCAAAAATCAAATTAGGATGAAAGGCTTAAGGGGAACTTAACTTGAGCTTCGGTATGACGTGTGTCCAGTCCAGGTGTTGGAGCTGAAACACGATTGCTGAGTCCACGAGACACGTATCCCAGTTAGCACCCCCACGTGTGGGCGTGCATGAAGGAGCCTCTCGCCTTTAAACGCCATCTGCGGTCTCATCAATATGTGAAACAAAAAATACCCAAGACTTGGCCAAATCCAATTCCACAGGAATCACAAAAGAGAGAAGTAAGAAGAAGAAGGTAAGATCTTGATCTTGATCATTGCTATGGCATCGAGGACTCACGTAGAAGTTCCAGGTGAGGCCACCCACACCTCCACCTCCCTGGTCGAGACCGCCGCTGGCACCATCCAGTCTTTTGCTCCCCTCAACAAGATCCACCAACACCTCTGCGCGTAAGTATCGGGCACTAGTCATCATCATCATCAACTTCTCGATCACTTCTCGGTTTGCTTGTGAATTTAATTTGCTTTTCGTGCAAATAGAAAATGACCCAGTTTGCTTGTGTGAATGTACATGATGTCTACTAATTTTGTTTCAGGTTCCATTTCTATGCTCACGACATGACTAGGCAAGTGGAGGCACACCACTACTGCTCCCACCAGAACGAGGAGATGCGCCAGTGTCTCATCTACGACAGCCCCGAGGCCGACGCTCGTCTCATCGGCGTCGAGTACCTCGTCTCGGAGAATCTGTTCCTCACGCTCCCGGACGACGAGAAACCACTGTGGCATTCCCACGAGTACGAGGTGAAGAGCGGCGTCCTGTTTCTACCGGGGCTTCCCGGCATCGCGGAGCGGAAGGATTTGGAGAAGGTGTGCAAGACGTACGGGAAGACCATCCATTTCTGGCAGGTGGACCGCGGTGACACGCTGCCGGTCGGACCGCCGCAGCTCATGATGGCCCTTACCAGGGACGGCCAGCTGCATGAGAACCTGGCAAGAGATGTGGAGAAGAGGTTCGGTGTTTCGCACGCGAAGGAGAGGGAGAACAGGGCGTACATGACGGGGCCCGATCACGGGATCCACCCGCTGGCGAATGGAGCAGGGAAGGGGCTGAAGCTGGAGCTGAGGGAGGTTGATCTTCCGCCGGCGGAGTCGGTGCCTAGAGTTTTTGTTTGAGTAGCCGGGGTGCGGCACTAGTTCAAATGCTATGAGCAGCTGGTAGCTAATTATGTTGTCGATGTGTAGATGAACATTTCTATTGCGTGCTGTGTGATATGTTATTATTATGCTTTTGTAGACATTATCTGTTTTGTTGTATGCAATATATGTCTGTCAGTACTGTCGGCGTGGCCTTTTACCGTCTTCCCTCAATATTTTGTTCCTTATTCAATCATGAGGAAGACAGATCGAGATTATAAGTGACCCAGGAAGAGCAGGTCCGTTCCAATCACGTCATTGTGTACAAGTGACACCAAGAGCAGAAGTCGGTACAGTCGGTTTCAATCACAGTGTGATGGTGGCTTATTCTGTTGATTTGAGGGGAGGGAACAACGAAGTGTTATATTTGAGAAATGACATGATCTGATAGATCTGAATAGCAGTAGTGGCATATACCCATAAGCAGTTCTTGCATCCCAAGTTAGTAGTTCCATGGTTCTGTCTCGGGGTTGTGTACAGGGTACGGGTTCTGTACGGGGATCGAAACGGGCCGACAGTCCGGACTGTCAGCCTGTCGGCCCGCACGGACCGAATTCAAAACGGAGCAGGGACCCGTCCTGCCCGCTAACCTGCATGGAGCCAGCTCAGACCTAGGTCCGACTTGGGCCCGACCCATCTACGGGGCGTGCTCGGGTGCGGAAATTCTGGGCCCATAGCGGGGCCCACTCGAGCCGGGCCCAACGGCTATTTTTTAACCCTTTTTTTTTTTTTTAGGGGGGGAGGGTGGTTGGTGTTTGGTGCATTTTGGGGGTATTTTGCAAAAAAATAATTTTGCAAAAGATCCCCCATTGCTATATTGGCCAAGAGTGAAGTTGTTGGAGTGTTTTGTAATTTTTTTTACAAATAACCCCAACGGATATATTGAGTCCACATTGATCTTTTTATAAAAATAATTACATTTTGGGGGTATTTTGCAAAAAAATAATTTTGCGAAAGATCCCCCATTGTTGTATTGGCCAAGAGTGAAGTCGTTGGATAATTTTTTTTTTTTTTTACAGATAACTCCAACGTTGGGTCCAATTTGATCTTTTTATAAAAAACGAGTATAGAAGTCATGCAGGAGGTCGAGCGATAATTTCAAAACACGTGGGCCTCTCCATATCCACAAACTTTTCAAGATTCATACTCAGTCTCATCTTTTCAAAATGTACAACTATCGGTCTTTAAATGAGTATGGAACTCTTACGTGAGTCCGAGCGACAATCACAAAACCGGATGGACTCACAATTTATCATAATTTTTAAAACCAACTTCCATACTCACCTTTTCAAGAAGAGCTGACAGAGTTAGAAAAGAATATGGAAGACATGATTCAAATACAAAATTCTATTACCCGGTCTGTTGATAGGTTAGAAGCCCAAATAAGTCAAATGGTTAACATCATTAGGAATGAGGAAACTTTTCCCTATCAGCCTTTGATCAATCCTGTATGTCTAGCTCTATCGATCTGGCCCAAGAATCATAGTATTTTGGAAACAAGATTCAATTTTATCACATCCATTTGAACATGACCAAAAGCAATATTTTGAGAACCACATTGACATTTTGGCAAGTTATTATTTTTCTGAAACTGAATTTGAGCATGTATATGATCCTGAATCTCAACTTGGTAATTTATTTTCACTTCTTGACTCAATATTGACTCCGTATCTTTACCCAATTTTAACACTTTCTCAAGTTAGTACTGAATCCTGTTTCCGTTCACCATGAAATTGAATTACCAATCTTTCAAGCTCAACATATTGAACTTGACAAATACCACACTTTTGAGAGTCCCAATGACAATTTGGCAAGTCTTTATTTTTATGAAATTGAACTCAATCAGGAATGTGACTCAGATCCTCAATTTTGTGATCCAGTTCAAATTTCTAAATCTATATTGACTCCTGTTTTGTTACCCAATTTGAATAACATTTTAGAGTCAGTTTTGATTCTCATACCTGTTATTCTTGAACTTGAATCACCAATCTTAGAAAATCATATTCCATTGTGGGAAAATGAATGTAGACTAGAGCTTCAACTTCTTGATTTACTTCCTGAACAAATTTAGACTGCCGAACTTTTACTTGATTTCAGTCAATTTTCTGAGTTGGTTTAGTTCTTGTACTTTCTGAGTCCAAATCAATCATTCCATCATTTCACACTCCATTTTGTGATATAGGTGTTAATAAAAATGACTCTGAAATTATTTTTAATTTAAAATTTTGATGGGATAAAATTTTAATAAAAATCATCCATGTACACATTATAATAGTGGGTTATATTAGAGAGGTCACTGGTGGGTTCCTGCGAACTCCACATAATCTTGATGGGCCACATTTCGTGCACCAATCAGACCGCTACCAGAACTACCATACTGAGGTGAATTCTCTTTCCCTCTGTATTTTCATGTATACATACATTCATGATGCATTGAGAATAATGCATAAAATAAATGTAGGGGAGGGTCTACTAACGTAGAGTATTTAGATTTTTCTTGTTTTTCACTTTTTTGTTAGGATATTCTTAGAATTTTACCTTTTGTATTGATTTTCCTTTCTTAAAAACTTTTTGAAACAAAAGAAAAAGTTTTGATCTATTTTTAAGAAAAGTAAGATGAGCTTAGAATTAAGGAAACCACAATTATGACATCTTAAATCTAGTCGAAATAATGGATCTTGTTTAAGATTATAAGTTAAGTAAGAAAGATTGAAAAGATAATTTAATCTTTAATTTTTTGCCTTAGAGAGTATGCACTTCACACTTACATATTTTTGGGATGAAAACAAAGACTTAAAATGTCATAAATGAAATAGAAAGCAAAAAAATATTATTATAAATACTTAGCCACTAATTAAGCTAGTTAATTGTCCCTTAGAAAGTATGATTAGTTATGCCTAACAGTGATCAAAACAAATAAACTCCTTAACTTTTGTTGCCTTATTTACTCGAGCCTTTAAGCCCGAGGGATATTTTCTCATTTGGTGCCCTAAGATCATCTGATTTTAGAGTCACAGGGTTAAGGCTCACCACCCGGGTAAACTAGAAAGTCTAAGAAAACTAAAGAAGAAAAAGAAAAATATATATTGTAGACTGTCTAAAAATCACCGAAGACAAGTCATCAGAAAGTAGAGTCCAAACTCCAGACGCAAGGCTAATCATAGCCACTAGCGCAGTACCAAGACGTAGAGCTTGAAAGCCGTGTCTCAGCATCACTACAGTACTAAGACGCTGAGCTTGAAAGCCGCGTCTCAGCATCGCTATAGTACCAAGACGTGAGGGTCGAAACCCGCGTCTCTACTTCACCATAATGACCAAGACGCAGGGCCAAAGTCCGCGTCCCACATAAAGCTTGACGCATAACTTGAAGCTCACATTTCAACCAAATGCGAAACTCAAGCGTTACCTCAGCGGCTAAACGCGAGACTCGAAGCCCGCGTTTCAACTACAGAGGAACCCTGCGTCTCTGTTATATTGCCATCACTGGGTCAATTACTGCCCACGTAATGAGGGAATTAACTCCCATTATGGAGGGTTTCTAGGTGACAGTTTTACCCCGAACCCTTATAAATAGCTCAGTTCACTTCTAAAGGGGGAGAGAGTTTTGGCCAATTTTGAGAGAATCGTGATCAGAGCATCAAGCTCAGAAATACTTAAGAGTTCAACTCTTCTAACGACTTGTTGAGTACAAGTTTATTTTTACCTCATCTCTTTGAGATTTTATTGGATAAGAGCTGTGCTACTACGTTTATAATCTGAAGAGAAGAATCCCAGAAGACTGTGACGATCACCCGATCAACAGAAAACAAGATTCACTTTCCACCGCTACATCAAGAACCCAGTATTAAACAAAGAGAAGATTTGAGCTTGGATATCTTTTCTCTCTTGTAATCGGGAGTTTCGATTGTTGTTGTAAGTTTCTTTACAGTCAAATAAAGAATTTACACGCACCTCTCAAATTTTTCCCACCAAACAAGAGATGGCGACTCCACTGGGACTACTTTCTCTACTGATGAGTAAGTTGTGACGCAAGGTGACGTCACCTGCATGGGAAGGATGGTCGAATCGCTTGTCGAGGAATTCTATCAGGCAAAATATAAAGAGTTTCTCTCTTCTGGCTCCAAAAGCCCTAAGCCGCAGCAGTACCGCAAAGTCTCCTCAGAGATCCGCTCTCAGGTCCCTTCAAAGGCTTCCCCAAATGCGGTCTGCACAAAGAACATCATGGCCGACGTATCACACGTAAGGCCAGCGTTAACGTCTCCTGCGAGACCTGCGAGGTCAACGTTGTTGACAGTCAACCTGCTCACGCCCGCCCACTTCCTCAGCTACAGGTACCGGGGTGCCCAACAACCTGTACGGCATAACCGGAATGCTGAACGTCGACAGAGGCGACGCACGCGTCAACTACAGGCGCAAGAAGCTGGAACAACTATCTGTCCAGCAGATATAGAATGCGGGCTCAAGCCCGCGTCTCTCTTCTGAGTTATGTCATACGCGTAAAGTCCGCATATGGAGACCAAAACGCGAAGCCCAACAGGCTTGCGTTTCTGAGACTTCACTTCTCAAACGCGACGTTCAGCAGCGCGAGGTCCGTGTCTCTCCCCAGAGACACGAGACCCATGTCTATATAACCAAACGCGGGACTCAGAAGGTCCGCGTTTCTTAAATGTTGCTAGCCAGACATGACAATCAGCAACCCGAGGTCCGCGTCTCTTCTCAGCAGAGGCGCGAGACCCGCGTTCCAAAGACAAACGCGATAGCCGCGTCTGTTCTACAGAACGTAGGCCCCGCGTTCTGAACCCTGCGTTTCAGAGTTACGACACAAGGATGGCTCTCAAAAGCTGAAAAGCCCTCGAAAACCTGAGGCTAGTCTCTTTGATCCCCTTCTGACAGATTTAAGAAACTACTTGACAAGAAAAGGAGTGCTAATCAGATCGCTCCATTCTGTTGTTGCGAATGGCTCATCACACCAATGCTCTCTGAATGTGGCTGCAGTTGATATGCGAGCAAGCAGTCGGTATTCAGACGATTAACTTCAATCTCCCGATCAGCCAAAAGGTGTCGTTCTCACAGATGGGGAACCTTCTCTGACATGGAGTACCCCGAAGTCACTGCAAACATGGCAGGTTCAAGTACTACGCCAAGCAGAAGTAGGAAAAAACAACTGGCAGTCAGCTCTGACGAGTCTGATACGGAACCAGAAGGAGTATACTGGCATACTTGCACCCGGACTGGTGTGGTAGCCCTGGTTGACTATAGTGCCCTAAGCCAAGGGCATTGAAGTAAGTGAATCACACTTTGCCATCGCAGAATCACAGGCCTCAAACTCTTCTGTAGAGAAGGAAGCCTTCGTGTATATGGCAAACACTCCTAAGGAGACGGCTAGGCGCTTGGAACAACAACAGCCCGGTCCAGAAAGAACAATTCAATATGATTCGCGCTCAACAAAAATCTATCAATACCCTCAAGCAGATGCTTGCACAATTAATCAAAGACAAGAAGAAGTCGAAGACCCAAACTTTTTCAAAAAAGTCTAAAGGCAAGCGGAAGTGAAATCACCGAGGGGGTGAATAGGTGACTAGCTAATCTAATGGTGAATTAATGCGGAATTAAAACTATTTATGCAAACTAAAAATTCTTAAGCTAACACACTAAATATAACACAAGAGTGTATCCGAATTCCACGTGAAGGGCTCTGGACTATCTCCTCAAGATTCCTCTAGATAAGAGTTGAGGTGTCGCTTTGGCTCTCTTGTTGAATACAATTGCGAGCAAATAATTCCAAGCATATAACAATTAGGCACAAGATATATCAAGCATATAAAGATAAAGGCAATATAAGCATGCAAGATATAAAGACAAGTGAGAGATAAAGAGCAATCGCAACACGGGAGATTTGTTTTGAGGTTCGAGCACCCTACTCTACGTTCCCCGCCTTCAACACTATGAAGGATTTTCACTAAAAACGATCCCACCGGATCACTTGGTGCTGCAACACCTACAAGCGAGTTCACATTAGAACTCCTTTGGACTCTCTAGTCCCTCTCTTATTCCCGCAAGACCAACACACACAAGCAAACTACTAGCTTGCCGAGGTCGCACCTCTACACCGAACTCTCACTAGAACTCGAAACAGCGCGAACCCACAAGTCCGCCTCCTCAAAACAAGCATGAACACTTTGGTGATCTAAACACTTTGATCACCTAAAATCACTCTCACAACAACTCTCCTATTAGGATAGATATGGCAATGGAAAGCTTAAATATGTGTGAGAAAACTTGGATTGCTTTGGTGGTGAAAAAACTCAAAGAAATCACTTTTATCAAACACTCTTGAAAATCTCTCCTTTTGATATGGAATTTTTGGCTTTTAAATAAGTGGAGATAAACACTAAAAGATGTATAAAAAACTAGCTTGAAAACCCACTTCAAATCTTGTATAAACAGTTCAAGGGAACCCCAATATATAGGCTAACAAAAACTTGAAAAGGGAACACCTAGAGGGGGGGTGAATAGGTGTTAGTGCTAATCTAAAACTTAATGTGAAACTAAGTGCGCTAAATGCGGAAGCTAATGCAAATGTTGCACAAACTTAATACAACACAACAAGTGTAGCCGAATTTCCCGTGAAGGGCTCTGGACTAACTCCTCTTGATTCCCCTTGAATGGGTTGAGGTGCTATGTGAAGTTCTTGTTGGTTAAGTATAAGTTAGGCACACACACAAGCAAGCCAAGCAAATAAGGATGAATAGCAATAAGAATATATGCAAGGCAACACAAGCAATATATGATATGTATGATATGGCAATGAGAATAATGCTTTGCACAAATGTAAAGAGAGAGAGTTTAGAGACAAGTGGATCAACGCAAACACAATGATATGTTTCGAGGTTCGAGCACCCTTGCTCTACATCCCCGCCTACACCACCGTGTAGGATTTCCAATCCACTATACCGTCCACCGAGGACTCCCACCGAGGGAACCTTCACCGAGAAGGATTTTTACAACAATGGAGTACCTAACTCCTCTCTCAAACAACCGCCTCACAACCGAGGGGTAGGCCCGTAGCCAATACAAAACAACACAACACCAACACCTCTACCGAAGAGGGTTTACAGCCAAACTCCACCTCTCACTAGAGGGAGCAAACCAATCACCCGATCACCTCTACCTAAGAGGGATACAACAAGAATAAGGGTGTTTACAACAAGTGGTTCCAAAAATCACAAACTCAATCTCTCTTTCTTTTCTCTTTTCTTTTCCACAAAAACAAGATCCTAAATAGATTAGGATAGAAGATAGCTCAAGTGTGGAAACTAGGTGTTTTTGGAAACAAGCAACAAAGAAAAACTACTTGGGAAATCTCTTGTATATGATAGAAATTAAAGATCAAATCAATATCCCAAAACCCTAGTTTTCTTTGATTTTCCAAAAACCCAAAAACAATAAAGATTGGAAGTTTAAAGCACAAAACTCTTTTTAAACTCTTTTAAAACAATAGGAAAGTCTGGAAATTTTGTCTCTAAAAACCTTGGCCAAAAACCCAAAGAGATGGGTATATATAGCCCCAATACAAAACTAGCCGTTAGAGCTGAGCTGCAGCTCTGACAGGCAACGGTCGACCGCCAACGGTCGGAAATATGACCGTTGGACAACAGCGGTCGACCGGCCCGGTCGACCGAAACAAACAGAGAGCACTGTAAGTGCTCCGGTCGACCGGCGCGGTCGACCGTCCCAGTACCTCAAAACGTGCACAGAATTGTGCACGTCGGTCGACCGGCCCGGTCGACTTACCTCAGCCTTAGTCGACTAGTCAGGCTACTAATCGACTTGGTTGAAGCCTGGAACAAAAAGTGGGTCAGAAAAACTGGGAAAACTATTTTTCTAAAAATCTTTTAACACTTCTAAAAATCACCAAAAATAGTTTTATCATTTTATATGGAAACACAAACTTGTGATAAAAATTTCAAGACATATAATCAATCATATAATTCATTTTTGTGTCTAGCCAATTTTATCAAAACCAACACTTGTATTTTATCAAACTTGATTTTTCAACACATGAATAGGGACATCAAAAAGCTTGTATAGGAAGTTAAAACCATGTATGTATATCTAGAACATATCTAATATACATAAAAACTATTTTAAGCTTGTTTTGATCTACTATTCATGAAAACCAAAATTCAAAACATAAATCTTTTGTGTGTTGTGTGCACTTGAGCATATCAACTATACTAAACTTTACAAATGGATCTAAAACACACTATCTAAACTATGGATACCTAAGTCTTCTTGACGATCTTCATCTTCAAGTAGACTTGCTCCAAAACTCCATCCATGGGCTAGGCAATGTGTGATCTTGACGCTTTGGCCCTGGAATCATCATGAAAAGCTTCTTAACACCTTGTTGAAGCTAATCACCAACTAATATCTTGGTTAATGATCTGAAACTTAAACAACACAAGATTATTAGTAAACATAACTACATGAGTTAATCATCATCAAAACTAGAGTGGAAGGCCTTTGGGCCAACAAAACTAGCCGTTGGGGTCCAAATCAGTAGTTCAGATTGCTGACGGTCGAACGTCCGGTCGACCGCCAACGGTCGATTTTTCGACCGTTGGGAAGGCCGGTCGACCGGAAACTGGGCAATGGCCCAGTGGTTGACCGCCCGGTCGACCGGGCCATTTCCAGATAGCTGAAGCTCTCTGACAGTCGACCGCGCAATCGACCGGCCAAACCTGTGCACGTCTGTGCACATTGGTCGACCGGAGCAGTCGACCGACTTCTGGATCGGTCGATCGCCTGGTCGACCGGCAGAAGGCTGGTCCTGCACATTATAGGGATTAAAAACTTATCATTTTACCTTCAATAAAATCTCATAAATTCTCTAAAAATCTACAAAAATAAGTTCAGTATTATACTTTGATATACAAACATGTTTGAGTAAAAATCAAAACATGTTACAGACATTTTGAACTATTTTGTGACTTAGAAATTTTGGCTTAAAACAAAATCTATATTTTTCCAAATTGCTTTTTTCAAAACTTCTCCAAATACAAAAACAAGATATTTTAAACACTTTTGAAGCTTAATGTGTATGGATATAATCCTCTACACATATATGATGAAATATCTATGTTTTTGACTTTAAGCTCTAAAATGGTTTTGGTAAAACACATGTATATTTGAATTCCAAAAATCAAACCTGTATTTTTATAGAACTAAAAAATCTTTTATGAAAACACATATAAATCTTGTGTTTGTGTATAAGTACTTGAGCAATCCACCAACTAATCTATCATTTACATTTTATCTAAAAATAAAATCTTATTAAAAAAAAAAAACCTAGACGCAAGTCTTCTCTTGAAGGTCTTCTTCTTCTTCTTGATTTGGTCCAAAACATGATCCAATGAGATAGACTTCTCTTGAGTACTTGATGTGGTCTAAGCTCTTGAATCAACACATGCTAGCTCTAAAAGTTGACTTTAAATCTTTTTTTGAAGCTAAACACCAACTAAGATCTTGATCACATATCTGAGACTAATCAAACACAAGATCATTAGTACTATAACTACATGAGTTAATCATCATCAAAACTAGAGTGATGGGCTTTTGGGCCAACAATCTCCTCCTTTTTGATGATGACAAAACTCATGGAGTTATATATGCATGGATTAAAGTTAAGCTTTATAGAAGCTCCCCCTTAACTCATGCATAACAATAAATAATAAGATATTCAATGAAGTACATGAAACTAAATAATACATATGCATCAACAAAGTGAGAGAAACATGCATAAAGCAAAAGTTCTTTTCCCAAAACTTTCTCCCCTTTTGTTTAAACTTTCAAAATCATTCTCCCCATTTTGTGAAAACATAAGATGCATAAACTCAATATATGCAAAAACTCAAATATGCATATATAAACTCAAATTTTTCTCCCATTTTTTGTCAATCATCAACAAAAGGGTAAATAAAACAAATTAAGAATAAGGATATACATGCGATATACATTCATGAAGAGGAAGATGCTAAGTTAGCTTCCCTGCCTACATGCATTCATGAAGAAGGATGACAAACCCTAACTCACATAAAGTATAATATACAATGCATAAGTGGAGATGTGAAGCTCCCCCTACAAACGCGTATCACATAAAGAAGATATATCAAGCTCCTCAATATAAGATACACTCAACCTGAATCTATATGTAGAAGAGATGTTAAGCTCCTCTTGCATATAGGCAATACCTATCAAAATATTTTTAACACAAGTTGTGATAATACTTAAACAAATTTGATAATTACTCAAAGTAATAAAATAAATTTTGATATACCATTGGTAAATAAACAATTTTTTTTTAAGATATCACAAGGTTTTGATACCATATGAAATTGAAAATTTGTGATACCAATTGAAATTGAAACATTTGTAAATTGTGATACAAATGAAAGAAAATATTTTATATTTTAATACCAATTGAAATATATGGTAAATTTTGATACCAAATAAAAGGTAAAACATTTTTGATACCAATTGTAATCGAAACCTAATTGAAATAGAAATATATTGATATCAATTGAAGTATACTGTAAATACATGGTACAATATGAAGTATATTTTGATCCAATTTAAATACCAATTGAAAATAATACGTAAGCTCATTAAAATACCAATTGAAATTAAGATACAAGACAAGCTTAGCATAAACATAATTTGTGCTTTAAATAAGTAAGGCTATAGTAAATCAAGCACAATCAAATTATATATATGTATTAAAATGAAAATACCAATAGAAATTGATATTATTTAAAGATTTGAAGCATACATATATAAGAAAATATATGAGCATACAAAATAAATATCAATTGTGATACCAATTGAAAACACAATGAGGATCAAGTGTATAGCTCATAAATAACCACCCTATACATGCACATGATAAAAGATTTTCAATAAGGCGTACAAGGCATGGTGGCCCATCCGTCCGCCCTTGGATTGGTATGGGTTTTCAAAAATAAGAGTTTGAAAATATTTTGTAAAATATGAAAACTCTACCAATTAAAGAATAACTAACTAGTTTAAAGTAATTTTAGAAAACTAGTTAAAGATCCTTCAAATATGAAAACAAATCATATATATCTCATGAATTATACTAAATACATAAGTGTTGACACTCAAAATCTATAAAGCTCAAAACTTCTCATGAAGACAATGTTATGAGTAAACAAATGAAGTGTGAGTATATAAGAATCATGTAAATAACATTTTCATGAAAATAATTAATGTGGCTCTAAACAAACATGAATATCTTTTTATCAAACAAATATGAAAATCATAAACATTTATTTTTCATTTAAAAACAAATCTTAAGGTATATGTATGATTTATCAAAACTAACAATATACATACATATCCCAAACATAAAAAGAGTCCATGGTAGTATTTGCATGAAGGCAAGTGACTCAAGGGGTATACATGTATATTTATTAGCTTTAAACAAACATAGCATATACATGAAGCAAAACAAAAAATAGGCAAAACAAGTATAAATGAGGGAATCATCAATACATATACATGTAGTGAGTACAAATGAGCAATGAAGTACAAACATATAAGAATCAAATGTTGCTCACTACTTGTACAAGTATATACACAAGTCTTGACAAAAACTACATCTAAATAACTATTTACTACATGAAGCACAAAAACATGAACATGCTAAAAATTATCAATGTAAAGCATGTAAACTAAATAGGGTTTAGAGATAGTTACCAAAACACATGAACTACACTCCAAGTCTCTAAAACATGGTGGTCTTCCCACCAAATTTCCTTGATAGTGATGCATCAATTTATAGTGTTCATCAAGGCCATACATCCACCACCAAGGCACCAACTTTCTCATGTCATGTGAGAACCCACACCTACATCAAACACAAGAGGTGAGAATTTTGGTACCCATTTTCTTTTGAGTCCACGGGGGTTAGCATTATTTGGAACCCAAACATTTTGATTAGCAAAATTAATATGGTTTATCTTATCAAAATAAAATTTTGCTAAATAGCCTTTTGCGACCGCAATGTGTACATTTGTAACCTCTAGAATGCAAATGAGAATGAGTATGATCATGATGTGCAAAGTGTGCATATGTGTGTTGTGGGTGATGTGTATGAACATATGAAGATTGTTTCTTTTGAAAAAGGTTTCCAATCTATTATGGTTAAATGCACAATTGCTCAAAGTTGAGCTCAAGCAATCTATTCTATTTTTTTTAAAAATTTTATCTTATTTTTATCAATGGTAGTAGTATGAAATGCATGATCAACAATTTTTTTCCTTTTTAAGAACATTTTCCTTTTTTTAAAACAATTTTTTTTCAAAGAGTTGTTTTCTTGCAAAGCAATCTCTTTTTGTTTTTCCACCAAACTAATTTTATTTTTTAAAGAATTATTTCCTTCACAATGATCATTTAATTTTGAAGATAAGAAAATATTCTCCTTTTTCAAGAAATCATTTTCTTTTGAAACACATGCAAATTTATTTTGAAATGAATCTTTTTCTACCAAAATAGAATCATATTTATTTTTCAATTTCTTATTATCCTTTTTAAGCATGTCATATTTTTCAAGAAGTTGTTGATAAAAAGATGCAAGCTCATCATATGACATATCAACATTTTCTTCTAACTCAGATTCGGAATTTACCTCAAGGGGGTTATCCCCTTAGACCATGTAGCACAAGTTGGAAGCATCACTTCCAACATCCGAGTCGCTCCCCGCATAGTATTGCTCTTGTTCGCCAGAGAGACTATAATGTTCCATACTACAAAACTTGAGTCAAAGTTAGAGACCCTAAATAAATATTCATCATTTAGGGTACTCTTCAAAGCATGGATGGCTTTTGAGTTAGCCTCAAGATACTTGCTATTACTAAAGTATGAATCCTTAATGGTAGCAAGATAACATGAATGTGTAGGGCTTTGAGGTACAAGGACATCATAACTTTCCAAGTTTGGATGTTAAGAATGTCAAACAAAGGAGGTGACATGAAATCCATGTATGTGTACAAATATTGTGATTAGGTATAAATGAGGATCTTTAACTCTAGGTTGTTAGACCCAAATCAAGAGCACTTGGCTCTGATACAATTTGAAATCACCTAGACGGGGGGGTGAATAGGTGACTAACTAATCTAATGGTGAATTAATGTGAAATTAAAACTATTTATGAACTAAAAATTCTTAAGCTAAACACACTAAGTATAACACAAGAGTGTAGCCGAATTCCCGTGAAGGGCTCTGAACTATCTCCTCAAGATTCCTCTAGATAAGAGTTGAGGTGCCGCTTTGGCTCTCTTGGTTGAATACAAGTGCGAGCAAACAATTTCAAGCATATAATAATTAGGCACAAGATATAACAAGCATATAAAAATAAAGGCAATATAAGCTGTTGGCCAAGGTTACAATCACCCGTTTTAGTGTGTTTTGATGATCACAAAACATATATAGTTATTTGTACTAATCATGTTTGTTGTTTGAGTGTGTTTCAGGGTTCTAATGAAACTAGAAGTTTTCTTCCTTAAAGGAAAGAGTTTTGACTCAAGTCACCTCAATTCGGGCTCAAGTATCAAGCTTGCAAGATCATATGGAGAAGCCCACTTGAAGGACTTGCAGTCCTTTAGAACCAATGTAAGAAATAGTTCGTTAAAGTTTGAGTTTTGGAAAAATTGGCTCTAGGATACACACACACACACACACACATATTTTTATACAAGTTTTCATGTTTAGCTTTTATCCTTAAGTTTCATGCCTTGGTATACATTCTTGACTCCAACTTTTTACAAATGAATATCATGTTTAAATCATGTATGTATACTCTTTCTAGCATGATTTACAATACTTCAAAATGTTTACAAAAATTCTAAGTTCTGTTTCTTGCTGTTTTTCTGTTTCAGGCAAGACCGGCCGACCGGACCGGTCGACCAGAGCTTGTATCCAGGACGTGCACGCTTGTGCATGTCTGTCGGCCGACCGCCGGGTCGACCGACTGAAAGCAGTTTTGCTCTCGGGTTTTCTGGGTCGACCGCCTGGTCGACCGCCTTCAGAAAATTGTGTTTTATTCTAGAGGACGGTCGACCGAGCGGTCAACCCGAGCCCAAGGGCTCCTTGCCAGCAGGGCGGACGGCCGACCGGACCGGTCGATCTCCAGGCCTGCAAAGTCCCCACGGCTCTTTCCTCTTTGGTGCAATCTGAAATCTATTTTATAAATCTGTTTTTGGCAGACTTTTTCTGAGTTTTTTGAGATCTTTTCCAGGTCAAATAAGTTTAAAATAAATTAGTTTTAACCCTTTCCTCTCCCTATAAATAAAGGAGAATAGTCTCTTGCAAAATACCAAGAAAAATCCTTAAGTTTTCAAAGTTTTAAAAAGAGAAGAAAAGTTTTAAGCTCTCCATTTTTCCCATTCATTATTGAGCTTGTTTTCAGTTGTGTTTTTCTAGCAAAGATCATTTTACAACTGAGTTCTTCTCACTACACTTCTTAGAGCCAAAATTCCAATCCTCATTCTATAAGGAGTTGTAAAAGAGAAGTGTTATAAAGAGTTTGTGATCATTATTGTGATCACTTGGTTACTTGTTCTTCTTGTTCCTCTTGTGGAGATACCTCTTTGGTAGAGGCTTGTAAGTGGTGGAGTTCGGTACTCCGGTCTTTGGTAGACCTTGTAAGCGTCCTCGGTGGATAGTGGAAACCCTTCACGGAGGTGAAGGCGGGGAGTAGAGCGGTGGCTCGAACCTCGAAACAAATACTTGTTTGCGATTGCCTTCTTGCTCTTACTCTCTATTTCTCTTTACTCTCTATTGCTCCTTATTACTTGTTTGTGATATTTGTGTGCACTTCACCATTGCATTCATTCCTTGCTATTGTCGATTAATTCTCATACAACAAGATTGCATTGCGCACCTCTAACTCATATCCAGAGGAATCAGGAGGAAGGAGTTCAGAACCCTTCACCGGGTATGCGGCTCCTAATCTTGTTTTGAGAGATCGTTGCATCATTAATCCATAATTGTTTTAAAAAGTTATTAGATTAGCAATTACACCTATTCACCCCCCCTCTAGGTGTTTTTCAATTGGTATCAGAGCATAGGTCTCTAGGCTCTTGGCTTAACAACCTTAGAGAGATCCTATTTTTGCTAATCATTTCATTCATTTCCACTTAGTAAAAATGGCCGATGGAATTAAGACCCCTCCTAAGTTTGATGGACTTAACTTTCCCATATGGAAGGTTAAGATGACCGTTTTCTTGCAATCTCTAGGAAGTCGAGTTGCAAAGGCCGTGACCAAACCCTTTAGTGCACCCCCCGGTGATGAATCCACTTGGTCCGAAATTGAGACTAAGGAATTTGATGCCAATGCTAGGGCTCATTATGCACTCCTTCAAGCCCTTAATGATGATGATATAGCTAGAGTTATTCATTGCAAGTCCGCATATGAAATTTGGACACATTTGCTAGTTACACATGAGGGGACTTCACAAGTGAAGAGGGCTAAAATAGACCTTCTTCGGTCCCAATATGAGAACTTTTTGCATGCAAGAGAATGAAACCATAGATGATATGGTTACAAGATTTACAAAGATCACTAATGAACTTTCTTCTCTAGGTGATGCTATCGACAACGACCAAAGAGTAAGAAAGATCATCTGGGCTCTTCCTCCTTCATGGGAAGTAAAAGCAACTACCTTGAAGGAACTCAATGATAAGGAGGAGATGGAGCTAATTGGTCTCATTGGAAACCTCAAAACCCTGAGATGGAGAGAAAAGCTAGGGAGGACATGGCTCCTTCCAAGAAGAAAAAATTGCCTTCAAGAGTCAATCCTCATACTCCGACGAAGACAATGAAGAAGATGATGACGAAGAGCTCTCACTTCTCGTTAAGAATGTCCGGAGGATGTATAACAAGGCTAAGTTTCAAGGAAGAAGGAGATGGCAAGGAGGCAAAGAAGAAAGAAAGATAATTTTTTTCAATTGCCAAAGACCGGGTCACATTGTTACGGAGTGCCCGGATAAGTGAAGCCCTCCACCTCAAAGAAGCCTTACAAGAAGAAAGCATTGAAGGCTACATGGGATTCCGAGAACGAATCCGAGGAGGAAGTTGACACCGCCAACATGTGCTTCATGGCTAATGAAGGCACAAGCAAGGTAATCCCCGACACTTCTTTTGATTGTGAGCTTTCCATGGATGAGCTAGGAGACACATTTGTAGAACTCTCACATAACTATGATGTTCTTAAGAAAAGTATTTAAATATGAAAAAGGAAAATGAGGCTCTTAATCATCATGTTTTTACTCTTACTAAAGAAAAAGATGAATTATCTTCTACTTTAGTTTCCACCCAAAAAGATTTTGATAACTATAAGATTTCTTGCAAGGGTAAGTTTCCACAAGTTAATGAAAATGAGATTTCCATGCTAAAAGAGAAAATTGATTCTTTAGGAGTTGTTTTGAAAAAGTGTGAATTTGACAAGAATAGGCTTGAGGCAATGTTTCCTAAGAATCAATCCCATGTTATGCATGCTCATATTCATAAATCACAACCTTTACATCATGCAAAACCCCACAAACATGCTCACACTTCACACACACATCATGCATTCATGTATGGTAAAGTGTTTTCATGTTCATATTGTGGCCGTAAAGGTCACTTAGTTAAGTTTTGTTATGATAGACTAAATGCATCTCGTCATAATGTTTGGGTTCGAAATACTAACTTTCAAGGACCCAAGAGAATTTGGGTACCAAAGTCAATAAATTTGTTAAATGATGTAGGTACTTTCCAAGGCGCAACGATGTAAAGGATTGTGGTATCTTGATAGTGGTTGCTCAAAGCATATGACTTGGGATATCAACAACTTTGCAACCCTATCAAGATACCATGAAGGTGACACCGTCACCTTCGGAGATGATGCCAAGGGTAAAATCATCGGTATTGGTAATGTTAAACTTGGTACATCCCTTTAATAGAAATATGTTTTAGTTGATGGCCTCAAGCATAATCTCTTGAGTATTAGTCAACTTTGTGATAAAGGTTTTGATGTAATTTTCGATAATGTAGTTTGTAAAGTAATTGATAGAATTTCTAATATTTGTGTGTTTTCCGGTTTTCGTGAAAATAATATTTATATGATTGATATGTCTAATATGTCTTGTAATATTACTTGTTTAAAAGCCCTTGATGATGACTCTTAGTTGTGGCATAGAAGATTAGGTCACATTTCTTTTGACTATATATCTAGGTTAAACACAAAGGAAATGGTGAAAGGTATTCCTTACTTGAATTTTGAAAAGGACCGAGTTTGTGACGCATGTCAACTTGGGAAACAAACCAAGTCTTCTTTCAAGTCAATCAAGGATATCATGACATCACGTCCCTTGGAGTTAATCCATATGGATTTATTTGGTCCTATTCAAACCAAAAGTCTATGTGAGAATCGTTTTGCATTTGTTTTGGTTGATGACTTTTCACGTTTTACTTGGGTTTTCTTTTTGGAACATAAAAATCAAGCCTTTTCACATTTTCAAGCCTTTAAGAAAAGAGTTGAAAAGGAAAAAGATTCTTCAATTTTAAGAATAAGAAGTGATAGAGGAGGTGAGTTCATTAACCTACCCTTTACCACTTTTTGTGAAGAACAAGGAATTAAGCATGACTATCTTGTCCTAGAACTCCACAACAAAATGGAGTAGTTGAACTGAAAAATAGAACATTACAAGAGATGGCTAGGACAATGCTTAGTGAATATGGTCTACCACACTATTTGTGGGCCGAGGCCGTTAATACATCATGCTATATATCAAATCGTGTTTTTTTATGTAAAATACTTCTAAAACGTCTTTTGAGATCTATTTTTCTAGAAAACCTAATGTATCGTATTTTAAAGTTTTTGGATGCAAGTGCTTTGTTTTAAATACAAAAGATAACTTAGGAAAATTTGATGCTAAATCTTATGAAGCAATTTTTGTTGGCTATTCCAACACTAGTAAAGCCTATAGAGTTTTTAACAAGTCATCTTTAACTATTGAAGAGTCTATCCATGTGAAGTTTGAAGAATCTAACTTGTTTGTTAAGAATGTTGTAGAAATAGATTCTTTGGATGAAGGATTGGAGAAAGTTACCTGGAGGATTCACCTACCATTAGAGGCAAGCCAAAGGATGATGAAGGAAGTGAAGCTAAAGTAGAAGAGGTTCAAGGAAATGAAATTCAAACAATTGAAGTAGAGCCTACTCAACAACTTCCAAAGGATTGGAGATACAATCCACATCATCCCAAGGACCTCGTTATAGGTGAAGTATCTAAAGGGGTAACCACTCGCTCTAAACTTCATGACTTTTGTGGGCACTATGCTTTTATTTCTCATGTTGAACCCAAGAACATCCTCGAAGCCGAGGCCGATTCATATTGGTTGCTAGCCATGCAAGAGGAACTCAATCAATTTGAGCGCAACCAAGTTTGGTACCTTGTTCCTAGGCCCCACGATAGACCAACAATTGGTACTAAGTGGATCTTTAAGAACAAGTTGGATGAATCGGGTAACGTTGTTAGGAATAAAGCTAGGTTAGTTGCCCAAGGTTCACTCAAATCGAAGGAATCGATTTTGAAGAAACCTTTGCACCCGTAGCACGGCTTGAAGCCATACGGATGACACTTGCATTTGCATCATATAAAGATTTTAAGTTGTTTTAAATGGATGTTAAAAGTGCTTTTCTAAATGGTTTTATTGAGGAGGAGGTGTATGTTGAACAACCCCTCGGGTTTGTTGATCCTACACATCCAGATTTTGTTTTTAAACTTAACAAAGCTCTTTATGGTTTAAAACAAGCCCCTAGGGCTTGGTATGAAAGACTTTCTTCATTTCTAATTTCAAATGATTTTAAGAAAGGTAAAATAGATACTACTTTATTTACAAAACATGTTGAAAATGATATTCTAATTGTGCAAATTTATGTGGATGATATCATTTTTTGTTCTACTAATGAATCTCTTTGCCAAGTTTTTGAATCATGCATGAAGGATGAATTCGAAATGTCTATGATGGGTGAGCTCAACTATTTCCTTGGTCTCCAAATCAAGCAAAGAAAGGAGGGGATCTTCATCAATCAAGCCAAGTACACAAAGGAACTTATCAAGAGGTTCGGGCTTGAAGGAGCTAGAGTGAGCAAACTCCCATGGCAACAACCACAAAGCTTGACAAGGATGAACAAGGTAAAAGTGTAGACATTAAGCTTTCTCGTAGCATGATTGGTAGTTTGTTGTATTTGACGGCTAGTAGGCCCGGATATTATGTTTTGTGTTTGTCTTTGTGCTCGTTTTCAATCGTGTCCTAAAGAGTCTCATATAATTGCGATTAAACGCATAATTAGATACCTTAAGGGCACTATTGAAATGGGTTTGTGGTATCCGAAAACCGGGCAATTCTCAATGACGAGTTTTTCGGATGCCGACTATGCGGGTTGTAGGGTAGATAGGAAGAGTACAAGTGGAACATGTCAATTCCTTGGTAATTGTCTTGTATCTTGGTCTTCCAAAAAGCAAAATTCGGTAGCCCTATCAACCGCCGAGGCGGAGTATGTTGCAGCCAGAGCTTGTTGTGCACAAGTTCTTTGGATGAAACATACTCTCCTTGACTATGATTTGCATTTTGATCATATTAAAATATTTTATGATAATACTAGTTACTATTCATATGACCAAGAATGCAAATCAACATAGTAAAACTAAGCACATTGACATTAGATATCACTTTCTAGGGATCATTATGAGAAAGGTGATATTGATATTGATTATGTTTCTACCGATTTTTAACTTGCCGATATTTTTACAAAACCTCTAGACTATGCTTGATTTTCTTTTATTTGTGGTGAGTTGGATGTTTATATTATGGATTCTTGACGAAAAAACGTTTTATCTTGTTACCCCTTTTTGATGTATGACAAAAACGGGGAGAAAAAGCTAGTTTGTTTTGGTGCTTTGTTTGGTGCTTTGCCTCTTTAGTTTTTACTTGTATTTCTACTTGTGTAGGTTTATGTTTTTATGCTTTATGTATAGTCATTTTTTTTATACATAGCATAATTTGAGGGGGAGCTTCTAAGCTTCTTTCCCATTTGTTTTAAATAACTTATATGTTTTGTCATCATCAAAAAGGGGGAGATTGTTGGCCCAAGGTTACAATCACCCGTTTTAGTGTGTTTTGATGATCACAAAATATATATAGTTATTTGTACTAATCATGTTTGTTGTTTGAGTGTGTTTCAGGATTCTAATAAAACTAGAAGTTTTCTTCCTTAAAGAAAGGAGTTTTAACTCAAGTCACCTCAATTCGGGCTCAAGTATCAAGCTTGCAAGATCATATGGAGAAGCCCACTTGAAGAACTTGTAGTCCTTTAGAACCAATGTAAGAAATAGTTTGTTAAAGTTTGAGTTTTAAAAAATTGGCTCTAGGATACACACACATATATTTTTATACAAGTTTTCATGTTTAGCTTTTATCCTTAAGTTTCATGCCTTGGTATATATGCATGACTCCAACTTTTTACAAAATGAATATCATGTTTAAATCATGTATGTATACTCTTTCTAGCATGATTTACAATACTTCAAAATGTTTACAAAAATTCCAAGTTTTGTTTCTTGCTGTTTTTTCTGTTTCAGGCAAGAACCGGCCGATTGGACCGATCAACCGGAGCTTGTATCCCGGACGTGCACGCTTTTGCATGTCTGTCGGCAGACCGCCGGGTCGACCGACTGAAAGCAGTTTTGCTCTCGGGTCTTCTGGGTCGACCGCCCGGTCGACCGCCTTCAGAAAACTGTGTTTTATTCTAGAGGACGATCGACCCAGCGGTCGACCCGAGCCCAACGGCTCCTTGCCAGCAGGGCGGACGGCCGACCGGACCGGTCGACTGCCAGGCCTGCAAAGTCCCCAACGGCTCTTTCCTCTTTGGTACAATCTGAAATCTGTTTTATAAATCTATTTTTGGCAGACTTTTTCTGAGTTTTTGGAGATCTTTTCCAGATCAAATAAGCTTAAAATAATTAGTTTTAACCCTTTCCTCTCCCTATAAATAGAGGAGAATAGTCTCTTGCAAAAATACCAAGAAAAATCCTTAAGTTTTCAAAGTTTTAAAAAGAGAAGAAAAGTTTTAAGCTCTCCATTTTTCCCATTCATTCTTGAGCTTGTTTTCAGTTGTGTTTTCTAGCAAAGATCATTCTACAAATGAGTTTTTCTCACTACACTTCTTAGATCCAAAAATTCCAATCCTCATCTATAAGGAGTTGTAAAAGAGAAGTGTTGTAAAGAGTTTGTGATCATTATTGTGATCACTTGGTTACTTGTTCTTCTTATTCCTCTTGTGGAGATACCTCTTTGGTAGAGGCTTGTAAGTGGTGGAGTTCGGTACTCCGGTCTTTGGTAGACCTTGTAAGCGTCCTCGGTGGATAGTGGAAACCCTTCACGGAGGTGAAGGCGGGGAGTAGAGCGATGGCTCGAACCTCGAAACAATACTATTGTGTTTGTGATTGCCTTCTTGCTCTTACTCTTTATTTCGCTTTACTCTCTATTGCTCCTTATTACTTGTTTGTGATATTTGTGTGCACTTCACCATTGTATTCATTCCTTGCTATTGTCGATCAATTCTCATACAAACAAGATTACATTGCGCACCTCTAACTCATATTCAGAGGAATCAGGAGGAAGGAGTTCAGAACCCTTCACCGGGTATACGGCTCCTAGTCTTGTTTTGAGAGATCGTTGCATCATTAATCCATAATTGTTTTAAAAAGTTATTAGATTAGCAATTACACCTATTCACCCCCCCCCTCTAGGTGTTTTTCATAAGCATGCAAGATATAAAAACAAGTTAGAGATAGAGAGAGCAATCGCAAACACGGAAGATTTGTTTCGAGGTTCGAGCACCCTTACTCTATGTCTCCGCCTTCTACACTATAAAAGATTTCCACTAAAAACGATCCGACGGATCACTCGGTGCCGCAACACCTACAAGCGAGTTCACACTAGAACTCCTTGGATTCTCTAGTCCCTTTCTTGTTCCCGCAAGAACAACACACGCAAGCACACTAGCTTGCAGGGGCCACACCTCTACACCGAGCTCTCACTAGAACTCGAAACAACGGGAACCCGCAAGTCCGCCTCCTCAAAACAAGAATGAACACTTTGGTGATCTAAACACTTTGATCGCCTAAAATCACTCTCACAACAACTCTCCTATTAGGATAGATATGGCAATGGAAAACTTAAGTGTGTGTGAGAAAACTTGAATTGATTTGGTGGTGAAAAAACTCAAAGAAATCACTTTTATAAAACACTCTTGAAAATCTCTCCTTTTGATATGGAAATTTTGGCTCTTAAACAAGTGGAGATAAACACTAAAAGATATATCAAAAACTAGCTTGAAAACCACTTTAAATCTTGTATAAAACAGTCCAAGGGAACCCCAATATATAGGCTAACAAACTAGCCGTTGGAGTCCAAATCAGCTGTTCAGACTGCTGACGGTCGACCGCCCGGTCGACCGCCAACGGCCGATTTTTCGACCGTTGGGAAGTTCGGTCGACCGGCGACGGTCGATCGAAAACTGCGCAATAGCCCAGCGGTCGACCGCCCGATCGACCGGGCCATTCCATAGCAGAAGCTCTCTAGCGGTCGACCGGCCCAACCTGTGCACGTCTGTGCACATCGGTCGATCAGAGCGGTCGACCGACTTCTGGATCGGTCGACCGCCTCGGTCGACTGGCAGAAAGCTGGTCCTGCACATTATAGGGATTAAAAACTTGTCATTTTACCTTCAATAAAATCTCATAAATTCTTTAAAAATCTATAAAAATAAGTTCAGTATTATACTTTGATATACAAACATGTTTGAGTAAAAATCAAAACATGTTACAAATATTTTGAACTAATTTTGCGACTTAGAAATTTTAGCTTAAAACAAAATCTGTATTTTTCTAAAAATTAATTTTTTCAAAACTTCTCCAAATTCGAAAATAAGATATTTTAAACATTTTTGAAGCTTAGTGTGTATGGATATGATCCACTACACATATATGATGAAATATCTATGTTTTTGACATTAAGCTCTAAAATAGTTTTGGTTAAACTCATGTATATTTTGAATTCCAAAAATCAAACCGGTATTTTTCTAGAACTAAAAATCTTTTATGAAAACACATATAAATCTTGTGCGTGTATAAGTACTTGAGCAATCCACCACTAATCTATCCTTTATATTTTATCTAAAAATAAAATCTTATTAAAAATAAATCTAGACACAAGTCTTCTCTTGAAGGTCTTCTTCTTCTTCTTGACATGGTCTAAAATATGATCCAATGAGCTAGACTCCTTTTGAGTACTTGATGTGGTCTTGATGTATAAGCTCTTGAATCAATATGTGCTAGCTCCAAAACTTGACTTTAAATCCTTTGTTGAAGCTAAACACCAACTAAGATCTTGATCACATATCTAAGACTAATCAAACACAAGATCATTAGTACTATAACGACATGAGTTAATCATCATCAAAACTAGAGTGATGGGCTTTTGGGCTAACAGAAAGAAGGGGAGAGTTCATCTTCTGTGCATATAGGAGGAGAAACATTCCACTCTTAGTCGTCTAAGTCTTCATCTAAAGAGGGAGGCGATCTAGAGAACGGGGGTATTCATTCTAAAAGAATGAATAAATTAGAACAGCACCTGAAAGCCCTTACCAATCAGAAAGGCCTCCAAGAAGTAGGAGTAGTCCGGTCATACCTGGCAGAATGGGATTTTATGCCATAACCTCCCAAGTTCAAAGCTCCGACTCTACAGGCCTTTGACGGCAAAGGGTCACCGAACCAACACATCTTTACTTCAAATCTCAAATAGGGATTGTAGTAGATAACAATGCCACACTGGCATGTTTGTTCATCGGTACTCTGAAGGGACTCGTCTTCGAATGGTTCATGAAACTCCTTGAAGATTCCATCAAAAACTGGGATGATTTGGAGAAGCTCTTCCTTGAACGCTTCTTCGAATACGATTCAGAGGTTACCGTGTCAACTTTCCTAGCAATGAGGCAATGAAAAGGAGAGTCGGTCAAAGCATTTGTCAAAAATTTCAAAATATGGCACTCTGATGTCCTAGCGATATGACCCAGGCCACCCTGATGGAAACATGTCGTCACAATTTGCAAACCTCTCTCCTAACTCAGATCAGAGTTGCTGAAAGCCACACCTGGAAGCAATTGGTCCAGCAAGGCGAACAAGCTAAGAAAATTATCGCCAAGATTAGGGCAGAAGAAAATAGGCCCACACCCGAAAAGTCTACAAGGCACGTGCCAGAAGTGTCTTTCCAATAAAAAAGGAAGGGCACATTGGCGATAGAGACGAAATCTCCTGTTAAACCTCAGCCAACCAGAAGGGGTGGTTCTTCAAGTCAGCCACGCACCAATAGGCAGTACTCCTTCAAGGACGAGCACGTCAATTCGTTGTTCAAACTACTCAATAAGAGTAACAGATTAAAGCTTCCTGAAGCCAGACGTCCTGAGGAGGTCGGCAAAATCGACAATCCCAACTATTGCCTGTATCATAGGATGCTAGGGCACCACACCAAGAGCTGTTATATCTTCAAAGATATTCTTCAAGCTCTGATAGATGTGGAAGTACTCAAGCTCCGTCCAGAGCAGAAGAAAGTGATGGCTAACATGACGTCATTTCTTCAATTCGAAAATCAGCCTCCAAAACGGACCGGAGTAGTTCCCATCCCGAAAGGGGAACTAAGGATGATCAATACAGACCCTCATCACCAGCAAGAGAAAGGTCTTGTACCTGTCCCTACACCTCAGGGAGAAATTATGTGGGTTCATTCCGACCTGGTGGAAGGCCAGCAGTGGACTACTGTTACCAACAAGAAGTCCAAAGGCAAGTAAGAGCTTCGCCCTATAATGTGGTGTGTGCTTCTTCCTGAGAAGCAGAAACCAATGTCCCTCACTAACTGACCCAGAGGAGGAGACGATCGTCCTTACCACAGAGCTGAATGGACCACGCAAGCCGAAACTCGTTCAGGTTAGTCGTACATAAAGAAATATGATGAGTTAGTGGCAATCCGCTTGGACCTACTTCAGAGCCAACCAAGCCCTCCGCGAAGTAACTTGTGGAGAAGCAGAAAGAGCTTCGTATTCCAAAGCTCTCCCGAAGGATAAAGTAGAAGGAACTTCAGCACCTTACCGCTTTGATGTCTTGGCTGGCCAACATCCCGACCAGGATCACTCTTTACGAGCTCCTAAGACTGTCAAAGTCAATAAGAGAAGCTCTGAGAGAAGCTCTAGCCGATGTTGAGGCCTTCATGACCCAGATCCTGGCTGGATCACAGGAGGAAAATAAGGAAGACTGTCTCCATGCCTCTCAAAATGCCCCCTGCATTACCTTCACGCCAGACGACATGCAGGTCAAGGGAAACATGATAAGCCCCTGTACTTTACAGGGTATATCGGATCGTCTGAAGTGAGCAGCATTCAGTTAGATCCAAGATCCACATTGAACATTATGCCTCGCCGGATTATGCAGTAATTAGGGATCCCCACACCACCGATTGAGCGCCACCCAAACTACCATTTTGGTTTCAACGCCGATGATACGTACCCAATTAGGAAGATCAAACTCAAATGTCAGATTGGGGACCTGAGATCTGAGTGACGTGCTATGTGATTGACGCTGACACTTCGTACAATTTGTTGTTAGGATGACCATGGATTCATTGAACTCCATCATTCCCTCCACTATCCATCAAGTCATGAAATATATCGCTGGAGTGGGAAGTTTGAACGTTGATCGCCGAAAAGCATACCAAGATTATCTGGAGATGAACTAGAATCCCCATCCAGAGGAACCAGACTCTGGTAATAAAGCTAATACTAAACTAGAGGCAGAGGAAGAATGTCTTTGGGAGCTGAACTCACTTGTAACGAGCATTAATAAGCTCGATGCCAATAACCTCGCCAATGATGTAGGCGAGTGTATATTAAGGAAGAGTTAGATTTGGCTTACTTTTCTGTGTTTGCTTCTGATTCCGTGCCGTCTCAGATTAGTACCGATGTGGATGATGACCCCTGATCGACATAGATGCTCTGATATCATTGCATGAACCGTGAGGTCATCCCTCATGGTGTATCAAGATGTCAGTGATGCGCAAGGATCGTTATTCATGGTCCTAGCAAGACGCAAAGGCCAAAAACTAATTCTCTTTTGGAAGAATTAAGTCTGAATTGATGCCTCGCGAAGACTCAAAAAGCGAGAACGAATCCCCTCACTTCTTCCATTATGAGCCAAATGTACTCAGAATGATGGAGAACATGGGGTATGACCTAACAAATGGTCCTAGTTTGAACTTTGGTAGGAAGGAGAACACTGCTTCGATCTTTCGTTCCAGAAGGGAAGACCCCCGATTATTATCATCGAACTCGAAGGAGGTTGGGCTATGTGTCAACTCTAATCCCATCAGCCTCTGAGTCTGAAAGGTCATTATATCACCACCGCTCATCAGTCACATCATCATGGGAGTCAGATGTCAGTATCGACAACATCTTCAGAGAACTTTCAGTAAACATGATTTCAACAAACCACATGGAAGATGAGATGAAGAAATGATCCAGTTGGATACACATCCTTGGATCAAACACCCTAAACACTCTCTGGGATATTCGCTTCGAACAACGTGAACCACCCATAGAGGGATAAGTAACCCAGGTCAATCTGGGAGATGAGGCTAATCCTAAACCCATCTTTATAAGCGAAAGCTTATCACCCTCTAAGAAGAAAAAGCTACTATCTCTCGTGCGGGAGTATATAGAGTTTTTCACTTGCAACTACGAGGATATGCCCGTGCTCGATCCTCAAGTGGCTATGCATCGTCTCAACATTAATTCGGACGCGAAATCATTCAAACAACAACAGCAGTGACAGTTCCATCTAGAAATAATGGCAGCAATCCAATCGAAGTTAAAAAGCTTATAGACTCCGGTTTCATCAGGAAGAACAACCACACCCTGATTGGGTAGCCAATATAGTCCCGTTACTAAAAAAAGGGAAATTCTGAGTTTGCATTGATTTTCGCGATCTAAACGAGGCCTGTCCATAAGATAATTTTCCCTTCCAATCATAGATGTCATGATCGACAACACTTGTGATTTTGAACGGATGTCATTCATGGATGGATTCTCAGGATACAATCAAATAAGATGTACCCTGATGATGAAAAGCCTCTCTTTCAGGACGCCCTTGGGGTGAATTGCTATTTAAATCACCTAGAGGGGGAGCATGAATAGGTGACTAGCTAATCTAATGATGAATTAATGCGGAATTAAAACTGTTTAAGCAAACTAAAACTATTAAGCTAAACACACAAGGTATAACTTAAGAGTGTAGCTGAATTCTCGGTAAAGGGTTCTGTACTATCTCTTCAAGATTCCTCTAAATAAGAGTGAGGTGGCGCTATGGCTTTCTTGGTTGAATACAAGTATGAGCAAACAATTTTAAGCATATATCAATTTAAGCACAAGTTATATCAAGCATTATAAAGATGAAAGCAATATAAGTATTCAAGGATATAAATACAAGTGAGAGAAAGAGAGAGAGACAATCGCAAACATGGGAGATCTGTTTCGAGGTTCGAGCACCTTGCTCTACGCCCCAGCCTTCAACACTATGAAGGATTTCTAGTAGAATTGATCCCAACCGGATCACATCGGTGCCAACAACACCTACAATGATCCCACCGGATCACTCGGTGCCACAACACCTACAACGAGTTCACACTAGAACTTTTAGTCCCTCTCTTATTCCCGCAAGAACTACACACACAAACACACTAGCTTGACGAGGCAGCACCTCTACACCGAGCTCCCATATGAACCTCGAAAACACACACACCCGCAAGTTCGCCTCCTCAAATACAAGATAGAACACTTTGGTGATCTCAACACTTTGATCATTTAAAAACACTCTCATAACAAAGATCCCTAGATGATTGATATAGCAATGGATCTCAAGTGTGTGTAGAAGACTAAGATTGATTTGGTGCTGAAAAACTCAAGAAATCTCTTTTACAAA
>JAVJIF010010630.1:0-65364 GCA_038442645.1 Agave tequilana
AGAACCAAGAGAGTTTCATATAGCACCTCAACTCTTAATTTAGAGGAATCTCGAGGAGTTGTTCCAGAGCCCTTCACGGGAATTCGGCTACACTCTTTGATTACACATAGTGTGTTGCAATTAGTTTTTAATTCCGCATCATTTGTCATTAGATTAGCTAGTACACCTATTCACCCCTCTCTAAGTGTATTTCACCTGGGAAGTACATAACACCCCATGTGGTACTAGAAAGAAGTAAACAATCTGCTGACACAAAAATTAGAGCAGATCTAGAGACAGAACATAACGAGAAAGAAATTATTCAGATAACATGTTCTGGACAGAGCTGGTAAAATGAGAGGGTAGAATGAAAATCCTACTCAGAAATTGAAATGTAATATCTTACTAATGCCAAATTTATGTTGATAATAAAATCACTATTTGATTATTTACATGATTTCTATTTTGATAAAATTTGTATCTCAAAAAGTCCTTATGCTCCATCTTGCACTTCGTAACTTGATATGACTAGAAATGACTTGATCTTGTAGAGCTGATCATATTTGTTCCAATAGCTCTGTACCTTGGTATTACTTGAAATTGTGGAGCTTTAATTTTTTCTTCTATCCTCCATATGTATATGCAATGTTTGCCCAATTCCATCCAGCCTCCAACTCAAATCTTATCTCAAATAAGATAAAATATTACTAACAATTTAATATTAGCTAAATTTATAAGTTAATTACATTATCAAAATCATAAAAGTTACAAAAGATGCGGAAACTAACATTTTTTTGGTTTACATCTGCAAGTGCTAAACATCTAGTAAATCATAACACTAATATCATTTTTGTAACATATATTCTCCAAAATCTTGTACTTTTTCTTCACATCACCCTGCAAATACCTTTTTTTTCCTTGTGCCCTTTTGTCTAGGCGAAGCTTATTACAAGGAGTGAATGCAAAACACATTCCCAAAATAGTAAGTCTTTTTTTTAAGTCACACGAGAAGTGTTGAGCCGAAAAGATAATGAGAGTTAGAAAGTTAAGACGCAAAACACATGTTTGTAAAATATACAAAATTAGCAAGGTACGAGGAGGCAATGATTAGGAGAGAATGTTCCTAACACACATGTTGAATCCCAAATGGTGGGGCCTTAAACTGAGAGCGTCTCACCTTCCAAACCCTTGATGCTCGTGTTTTGGAATAGAAGTTTATCTATTATTATTGCACGACTTCACCACAAATGATGAGGTAAAACTGACGAAGGGACATGATCTTGTTGGGTATCCTGCTTAACAAGAATCAATCTGATAACTAATCAAGATCACTGAGATATCAACAATCTAATTGGCCAGGTCGGCAAATATCAGGTGGGAGGTTTTCCGTTCAATAGAACGTTCCTTAATTTAAGAACCACCTTTCAATTTTCTTCCTTGGTTTAAGCACCAATTAGACTGAATCCAAGTCAGTCTCGATATACTGTAAAGTATATTTCCTGTATAAAGGACTTAGTCCACTTATACAGTATCACTTAGACTGAATCTAAGTCAATCTTGATATACTGTAGAGTATATCCCCTGTATAAAGGACTTAATCCACTTATACAGTATTTAGAGTGAGGTACGCTTATAGCGAATCTCCTTAAGACAATTACGTCCCCCGCACCAGTGCTAACGGGATAATGGACGCTGGTCTCCCAAGATACAACACTCTTTCACGGTATTTGGATAGCACTACCAAATCACCGTACGGTCGAACCGTAGTCAACCAGTACCTTCACAGGATCGTTGAAGCAGCGGTACAAGGACAAATTTCAAACGAATATTTGCCTTTACTCTTCTGGAGGAGCACCCACTGTTGAGGACGATGGAAGGTAGAAGAATATCTTTCTTCAGAAGTACCAGATTCAGACAACAATTCTTATAAAAGAATATGTTTGAATTTTCTGATTCCTCTTTCAGAACAATTTTACAGAATCTCCATTGGAAGTCGCTTCGGAAACCGAGTTACGGATTTCCCACTTCCCTATTTGGAAGTCACTTCAGAACTCTACTTTCCAGTTCTGAACGCAGAAAATTGAAGTTCAGAACTCAAAGAGAGAGAGAGAAGAGAAGTTGTTGTTGTCTTGGTGTGTTTCAATTGAGAGTCAGGAGGGCTTTATATAGCCTGCAGGAGGGGTCAAAGGGTTCAAACCCAATGAAAGGTTGCACCTTTCGACCCAGCAGTCGTGTCTGTTGGCTGCCCAAAAGATGCACCCAACAGTCACAACTGTTGGCAGTCCAACAGTTGCAACTGTTGGTATTCCAACAGTCTTGGAGCGGGTTGGTTCGGATCCGGATACTCATACCGCAGACTCGATTCAAAAAGAACCAGGCCGGGTAGGGAACCTGAACCCGAACCCGAACCCAGGCCCAGGCCCGAGCCCGGCACCGGCGCCGGCCGTCGCCGCCAGCGGTGGCGCGCGCGCGCACGTGCGGGCATAGATCCCTCCTAATCGCGCGCGAAAACTCCAAGTACCCAAAGGGCACGCCCTTTGTTCTCAATTTTCTTTATTTATACACCACAAACTTCCATCCCACGGCCAATGTGGGACTAAATGCTTTAAGCTACCTTTAGTCCCGTTTTGGCTTTGAATTAGGCAATCTTTGGACTTGAATATCTCATTCATTCGAAGTCGGAATTGAACATGTGAATATACCACGTTCATCACCAATGGAAGGAGAACACACTCCAACCATCATCCAGTTGATTCGATCAACGGATCTCGCCATAATTCATCTCGAAGATTCGCCTTTCATATTCTTCAATTCCAACAATCCCCCACAATGAATGAAGAATTCAAGAAAATGACACACAAAGAGACTGACTCTATTGTGAAAGGTACTTGAGAAAAGAAACTGCATAAGGATAGGTGAACTAGGTCTTGAACCTTCCATAGTGAAAGCTTTATCGAACTTACTGGCTAATCAGTGAACTAGGTCTTGAACTGTTAGCCGTTAGTGTAAGTCAAGTCAACAAGCTTCACACAGTGACTTTCCAAATCAACTTTGGTTCTCTGTTGTGTCCGTTTTGGCCCTGGACATTCTTGGTTTCAGAGAGTATCTTTAGGGAATAACAGCCTCCATAGAGATTCCCAAAGAGCCGACCCAACTCTATACTCACATAGGTGATGGACCTATTAAGAGTAGTCTACTCTACTCCACTTGTTTAGTAACAAGATATAGGCATCATTAAAAGCGTTAAGCTTATCCTTAACCCACTTGTAGAAAAGCACTTATGTGCACCATAGGAATGGATTGGAGTCAAGCTCCCAAGTGCTTACTGGCTGAGTCAATCATAACTAGTTTTTCCTCTTGAACTTAGTCCGTGGGATCTCCAGTCGCTAAGTGAGGTTTCCATTAAGCTGACTCGGTAAGGTTAGGCTTTTAGACCCATTCCCCTCGATGCGCAGTTTATACGCTCTCCACTTAAACCTTTAGTAAGCGGATCCGCTAAATTATCCTTTGACGATACAAAGTCAATAGAGATAATTCCATTTGAGAGCAACTGCTTCACGGTATTATGTCTACGACGAATATGTCTAGACTTACCGTTGTATATCACATTTTGTGCCCTAGATATAGCTGCTTGATTGTCGCAGTGTATACATATAGCGGGCACTGGCTTTTGCCATAACGGTATATCTTCTAAGAATTGTCGAAGCCATTCTGCTTCTTCTCCAGCCTTATCTAAGGCTATGAATTCCGATTCCATAGTGGAACGGGCAATACATGTTTGCTTAGAAGATTTCCATGATACCGCTGCTCCTGCTAGAGTAAATACGTATCCGCTAGTTGATTTTGATTCCTCAGAATCTGCAATCCAATTAGCATCACTGTATCCTTCCAGTACATGAGGATACTTTCCATATCTCAAGGCATATTCCTTGGTATGTGATACGTAACCCAATACTCGTAGTAGAGCGGTCCAGTGTAGATCACTAGGATTGCTAGTGTATCTACTTAACTTGCTTACAGCGTAAGCAATATCGGGTCTAGTGCAATTCATCAAATACATTAGACTTCTGATAACCTGCGAATACTCCAACTGGCGTATCCCAGTTCCTGTATTCTTATGAAGGTGGACGTGTGGGAGAAAAGGATTTGTATTCTCCTTTATCCCATGATCCTTGAATCTTTCTATCATCTTATCCACGTAGTGAGATTGAGATAGACTGATTCCATCTGGTGTTCTAGTAATTTTAATTCCTAAAATTACATCAGCAACCCCTAGATCCTTCATATCAAAACTGTTGGATAACATTCGTTTAGTGGACTTAATAATCTCAATATTAGTCCCAAGTATCAACATGTCGTCTACATAAAGACAAACAATGATACATGCGTTTCCAACTGTTTTCGTGTAAACACACTTATCGCATTCATTGATAGTGAATCCATCTTTGATCATGACACCATCAAATTTCTCATGCCATTGTTTTGGAGCTTGCTTTAAACCGTATAAGGATTTTAACAAATTACACACCTTGTGTTCTTGGCCCTTGACTTTAAATCCTTCAGGTTGCTCCATATATATCTTTTCACTTAATTCACCATTTAAGAATGCAGTCTTGACATCCATTTGATGGATATCTAAGTTGTGCAATACTGCAATCGCAATCAACATCCGTATGGACGTTATTCTTGTTACTGGTGAATAAGTATCGAAGTAGTCAAGTCCTTCTTTTTGTCGATAACCCTTGGCTACTAATCTAGCCTTGTACTTATCGATAGATCCATCGGGTTTTAATTTTCGTTTGAAAATCCACTTACACCCAATTGGTTTACTTCCAGGAGGCAAGTTTACCAATTCTCAAGTATGATTACTTAGTATGGATTCTATTTCGCTATTTATAGCTTCTTTCCACATTTGTGCTTCTGGGTTTGACATAGCCTCTTTAAATGTTTGAGGCTCGCTCTCAATAGCGTATGCTATGAAATCTGGACCAAAAGATTTTGAGATTCTAGATTTCTGACTTCTTCTTGGTTCAATTTCCGCATTTACAATTGGTTCCTCGGGGCTTTCGTCCCTGAACGCCATCTCGTGTGTTCTTTTCCCAGAAGTTTTATCTCCTTCCCGTTTGTACGGAAAGATGTCTTCAAAGAACACAGCATCTCGAGATTCGATAATCATGTTTACATGAATATCAGGTATTTCTGATTTATGAACCAGAAATCTATAGGCACTACTATTCAAGGCATAGCCTATGAATATGCAGTCCATAGTTTTTGCTCCCAACTTAGTCTTTTTAGGTAATGTGCTAGCACCTTTGCAAGGCACCCCCACATTTTGAGGTAATGGTAGGAAGGTGTCCTTCCATGCCATAACTCGAATGGTATAAGACCAAGTTTCTTGTGGGGTACTCTATTTAGAATATGATTTGCAGTTAATAGAGCTTCCCCCCACAAGTTCTGCGGAGCTCCAGAACTTACGAGCATGGAATTAACCATCTCCTTCAAAGTTCTGTTCTTCCGTTCAGCAATTCCATTCTGCTGAGGAGTGTATGGTGCTGTAGTTTGATGGATTATACCAAAACTAGCACATAACTCACTAAAATCATTTGATTCATATTCTCCGCCTCTATCGGATTTTAGAATCTTGATTTTCTTGTTGAGTTGATTCTCAACTTCGGCCTTATATGTTATAAACATATTTATTGCCTCATCCTTACTGTTTAAAAGATACACATAACAGCATCTTGTACAGTCATCGATAAAAGTAATGAAATACTTTTTACCGCCTCTAGTTGGCATAAATTTCAAGTCACATAGATCGCTATGAATTAACCCTAAAGGTTCTGTATTTCGATCTATTGAGTGAAATGAATTTTTAGCCAACTTGGCCTCAACACAAATCTCACACTTGCGAATTTCTTCCAAGTTGAGTTTAGGAATATATCCCAGATTAGACAAGTTTTTTCAAAGACTTGTAATTTACATGCCCTAATCTAGCATGCCACAAATTAGGAGACTCAAGCAAATAAACAGAAGAATTTCCTTTATTTATTAGCTTTGGGTACAAATACACGGACTTTTTATCAACCACTGCAACATTGGCTTTAAAAAGTCCATCAACAAGATAGCCCTTACCCACATACATCCCTCCCTTAGTAAGTACAAATTTGTCGGATTTAAATACCATTCTAAATCCTTTCTTACTAAGTATTGATCCGGAGATCAAATTCTTGCGGATGTCTGGAACATGAAGCACATCGTTAAGAGTAAGCTCTTTCCCCGATGTCCACTTCAGGATGACCTTGCCTTTTCCTTCAACCTTTGAGACGGCTGAATTCCCCATGAATAGTTGCTCATCTTGCTCTAGCCTTTGATATTCTGAGAATAACAATTTCTCCGAGCAGATGTGCCGAGTAGCTCCCGTATCTACCCACCAATCTTTGTTATTGGTTGTCAGATTCACTTCTGACACCACAGCTGAAAGACTTGGTGATTCATGGTTGGTCATGTTTGCCTGTGGGTGGCTCTTCTTGTTCCCCTTAAGACGGCTGCGACATTCATTGGCCTTATGCCCTTCTTTGTTGCAGATGTAGCAGGTTCCTTTGAAGCGCATGCTTTTGCCGTCTTGGGCCTTGCCTTTGTACCCCTGGGATGTCTTCTTCCACTTCAAGCCTTTGGAAGTAGACGCTTTCCCCTTTGAGTCCTCGATCACATTTGCTTTTGCTTCGTAGGAGTTCTTACTGCTCCTTTTCTCGGACTTGCGGTTGTCCTCCTCTATACGAAGCCTCACAATGAGATCCTCCAACTTTAGCTCCTTTCGCTTGTGCTTCAGGTAGTTCTTGAAGTCTCTCCACGCTGGGGGGAGTTTCTCCACGATGGTTGCAACCTGAAAAGTTTCAGGAAGAATCATACCTTCAGCCTCTATCTCGTGCAAGATAAGTTGGAACTCTTGCACCTGACTGATGACAGTCTTACTATCCACCATTTTGTACTCCAGAAATCGTCCAACGACGAACTTCTTGGTACCAGCATCTTCAGTCTTGTACTTCTTGTCAAGACTGGTCCATAACTTCTTTGCCGTTGTTATAGGACTGTAGACATTATAAAGAGAGTCATGCAGTCTATTTAAAACATAATTTCGGCAAAGGAAGTCACATTGAGTCCATGCATCAGTTGCAGGCTCTGGTGGATCTTCTTGCAGGAATCTGGCCAGATGAAGAGTGGTCAAGTAGAAGATCATCTTCTGTTGCCACCTCTTGAATTCTGTGCCATCAAATTTTCCTGGCTTCTCCGGCTTCGGGTTAGGAAGCGGAGTTGGCATCAAAGCTTGTAGCGGCATGTTTGGTGTCTTACTTGAGCTATCTTGATTAGTCTCAGACATCTTCTGTAAGTTCAAGCAGAACAGAAGTAAGAAACCGTAATTGTCTTAAGATTGTTGGGTATCCTGCTTAACAAGAATCAATCTGACAACTAATCAAGATCACTGAGATATCAACAATCTAATTGGCCAGGTCGGCAAATATCAGGTGGGAGGTTTTCCGTTCAATAGAACGTTCCTTAATTTAAGAACCACCTTTCAATTTCCTTCCTTGGTTTAAGCACCAATTAGACTGAATCCAAGTCAGTCTCGATATACTGTAAAGTATATTTCCTGTATAAAGGACTTAGTCCACTTATACAGTATCACTTAGACTGAATCTAAGTCAATCTTGATATACTGTAGAGTATATCCCCTGTATAAAGGACTTAATCCACTTATACAGTATTTAGAGTGAGGTACGCTTATAGCGAATCTCCTTAAGACAATTACGTGCCCCGCACCGGTGCTAACGGGATAATGGACGCTGGTCTCCCAAGATACAACACTCTTTCACGGTATTTGGATAGCACTACCAAATCACCGTACGGTCGAACCGTAGTCAACCAGTACCTTCACAGGATCGTTGAAGCAGCGGTATAAGGACAAATTTCAAACGAATATTTGCCTTTACTCTTCTGAAGGAGCACCCACTGTTGAGGACGATGGAAGGTAGAAGAATATCTTTCTTCAGAAGTACCAGATTCAGACAACAATTCTTATAAAAGAATATGTTGAATTTTCTGATTCCTCTTTCAGAACAATTTTGCAGAATCTCCATTGGAAGTCGCTTCGGAAACCGAGTTATGGATTTCCCACTTCCCTATTTGGAAGTCACTTCAGAACTCTACTTCCCAGTTCTGAACGCAGAAAATTGAAGTTCAGAACTCAGAGAGAGAGAAGAGAAGTTGTTGTTGTCTTGGTGTGTTTCAATTGAGAGTCAGGAGGGCTTTATATAGCCTGCAGGAGGGGCCAAAGGGTTCAAACCCAATGAAAGGTTGCACCCTTTCGACCCAGCAGTCGTGTCTGTTGGCTGCCCAAAAGATGCACCCAACAGTCACAACTGTTGGTATTCCAACAGTCTTGGAGCGGGTTGGTTCGGATCCGGATACCCATACCCGCAGACCCGATTCAAAAGAACCAGGCCGGGTAGGGAACCTGAACCCGAACCCGAACCCAGGCCCAGGCCCGAGCCCGGCACCGGCGCCGGCCCGGCCGGCCGCCGCCGCCAGCGGCGGCGCGCGCGCGCACGTGCGGGCATAGATCCCTCCTAATCGCGCGCGAAAACTCCAAGTACCCAAAGGGCACGCCCTTTGTTCTCAATTTTCTTTATTTATACACCACAAACTTCCATCCCACGGCCAATGTGGGACTAAATGCTTTAAGCTACCTTTAGTCCCGTTTTGGCTTTGAATTAGGCAATCTTTGGACTTGAATATCTCATTCATTCGAAGCCGGAATTAAACATGTGAATATACCACGTTCATCACCAATTGAAGGAGAACACACTCCAACCATCATCCAGTTGATTCGGTCAACGGATCTCGCCATAATTCATCTCGAAGATTCGCCTTTCATATTCTTCAATTCCAACAGATCTTCCTTAACAGGGCTCACATTGTTCATCATCATAGGAGGTGGCAGAAGAGGACATTTTGATCTCATGAGTTTGTTTTATAAAAAGCCATGAAGGCATAGTTTAAAATAGCCTACCTGATAATTAGAAAATTTGAAGCAATAAATCTTATACTATGGGGCGGGAAGTGAGGAAGTAATAATAGTTCCTCTTGGAACTTGAGAATTGATTAATGAGTTTTTCACTATTTGAATGTTGTTGAAAAGTGTGATTTGAAAAATGTTATATCTTTTCGGGTGTTTGGATAGTAATTTGAAAGTGAAAGGGTAAAAGTTGACCGCGAAATAATATAAAAATAAAAATTAGATTGTAATTAGAATGCAAGTGAGATTTACATGGTCACAAAATTAACTGTTTTGAGTTACAACTTATTACAAATGAAATTTACACGGCCTCAAAATTAACTGTAGCACCCTGTAAGTGAGGAAGTGATTCTGTAAAAAAGAAAAGAGAAAAAGAAAAAGAAAAAGAAAAAGAGTTTTCTCATTTTCTTTTTTCAGTATTTGAATAGATAAGAAAATGAGCAATTATATTTTTCTATTTTCTTGCTTTCCGCTGCTTCCTTGCAACCAAACACGACTTAAACGTCACTAGAACTCGGATGTATAAGCCTAGTTTCCCGCAACAAAAGTAATTTAAGATCAACGTGTCCTCTGCTTACGTGAACAGTGGACCAAAACAGTAGTTATTTGAGTAGATTTTTTTTCTCCTAAAAAAATGTACAGTTTGGGTGGGTCCCACTCAGGTAAGCAGAGGACACGTTAACGCTGGTCATGAACCGGCCGGCAAAAGTCCGGATTTCCTTCCCACAGGAAAGAGACAACGAACCCGATATTTCACCGTCAGGCACTAATTTGCAAAGTTACCCTCGTCTACCAACAAATTCGGACGACACCAAGGCAGGGTCGGTGGTAAATAATGACAAAGTTTTGGTACTTAACGGTACCCCTGCAAATAATTCTAAATCCGACTCAGGTCCGACTCGGCCTCGAAAGAGAAACCAACAGTTTTCGAACTCTCTCGACTTTCTATCGCTTTCTTTGCTCCCGCTTCTATATCTGATCTCGCCTCTCTTTCGAGATCGAATCAGTTCGGAGAACGAGAATCGAAGGCGATGGGGAATCGATCCCTTTTCTCTTTGTACAGCCGGCGATTTTGAGGATTCTAGGGCGATGTTCATCCTTCGTTGGATTTGTTCGGTCTGCAGTCATTATCTTGTGTGAATTTTTCATTTTTGATCGGTTTTTTGCTTTATCTTTCGGTGATTTTAGGTAATTAATTGGATAATTTAGTCGTTAGAACGGTGATTCAGCTAAAATTAGAGTTTGGAGCTTTAATGAACCCTATAGGAGTGTTCAATTTCTTGATTAGGAAATATTGAGGGCTTGGTGTTACATTTAATCTTTTTTGGGTGGGAATCTAGTGAGTAGTTATTTCATGTCTGAATCAATAAGATGCTAATGGTTGCCTTTTAAATAGGATGCCTTGGCATTTATTTTTGATGCGAGTTTATTGAAGTGATGCAATTTATAGTCTTGTTTGAATGAAGTGTTGTCTGATTAATGACATGTGCTTTTTGGATAGGAATCTAGTGAGTAGTTATTTCATGTCTGAGTCAATTAGATGCTAATGGTTGCCTTTTAGATAGGATGCCTTGGCATTTATTTTTGATGCGAGTTTATTGAAGTGATGCAATTTATAGTCTTGTTTGAATGAAGTGTTGTCTGATTAAGATGTGTGCTTTTTGGATAGATTGCTGTTACTGGAATGAATATTTGTCTGTTGATTACAACTTGATGATTGTTCGTTGCCTAGAAATTTGTATTGACACGAGCACAGCTCTTTTGAATGTGATAATGTCTGATAGATGAATGTAGACTTTTTCCTATTTGATTATTCCAAGTCTGTTAATAGAATACAAAAATATGCTTGAAGCATGTCTGAATGAGATAACATTAGATCAATAGGTCATCAGTAGGTTATCTCTCTATATTCATATAGTGCTCTCTTTCTTTGTTGTTGTTCTTATTTTCCCACATAGCTGAAATCTTGACATCTGTTTGATTGTTTCTTAATTTTGGGTCCTAAATGCTGGTTGTTTTGCTATATTATTTTATTCTTTCTTTTAGTTGTTGGCTTGGTCCATGGCAGTTGAGTGTTTCCTCTTTTCATCTTGTTTGAACTTTTGTCAACAGCTGTTGTTGTTGATATTTCTGTTTTTGTTAATGTACGGTAACAAATCTGCATGCAACTTACCCCCACACTTATTTTCACTAAGGGGCTGTTTGGATGTTCGGAAGTGGGTGGAAGTGAGGAAGTAGGATTCTTTTCCTTTTGGAAAATGAGAATTTGTGTTTCTTTTGCGGTGTTTGGATGGTAGTTGGGAAGTGTAATTGAAAAGTGTAATGTTTTTTCTGATGTTTGGTTAATAATGTGGAAGTGAAAGTGGAAAGCTTGACCGCAAAGTTGACCGTAAAATAATATTAAAATAAAAATTAATTATGAAAAATTTGGACTGTAATTAGAATGCAAGTAAGATTTACATGACCACAAAATTAATTGTTTTGAGATACAACTATTACAAATGAGATTTACATGACCACAAAATTAACTGTAGCACCTTAGAAGTAAGGAAATGGTTATGTAAAAGGGAAAGAAAAAAGAAAAAGTGGTTTTTTATTTTCCTTTTCCGGTGTTTGGATAGACAACTGAAGTGGAAAATGACACTTCCTCACTTCTGCCCACTTCCTTGATTCCAAACAACCCCTAAATTTAAATTCTGTTTCCCCTGCCATTCCCTCGCTAATTTTAGTGATTCTTGCACTAAAATTAAGGCCTTATCGGTTATTTCTCTTAGAATTTGTTACCAAGAACTTTGAATCTTTTACACTTTGAGTCTTTGGAAGATAGTTATATGCGATAGTTGGTTTTATAAACAAGCATGAAAACATTGGGATATGTGGAGGAGACAGTGGGCATTGTTGAATGCGAATGCATAAGGAAGCATGAAATGTTACTTTTCATTCTACTATATGTTCTTTTATCTTTTTATTAGCATTTACTAGGAAGTGGTAGTTTTTTTGTCTATCATGGTCTCAAATATTAGTCGATTCAGATATATATTGGCAATATTGTATCTGGTTTGAGGTACCTGATACGATATTAGCCCTATAATATCAGATGGTATCGGGTCTGAGATTGTCGATATGGCTGATATGTTGATATTGACAACCAATATTGCCGATATTGATACTGTTAAAAGTCTTAACTTATTATAGTTACCTATTAAGAGTCATATTGCAGTTACTATATTAGGAGTCATGTTTCTATATGCTATTAAGAGTCATGTTTCTATATGTTATTAGGATCTTACTCATGTTATGAGAAGTAATTGTATTAGGATTAGATGTTTTCTTATCATCTAATTGTCATGCTTATATATTTGGGGCGTTCCCACATCATTAATAATATGAAAATCTCTTCTTTTAAAGTTCTGACATGGTATCAGAGCAATTTTTTTTATCGTCGTTCACGCTCCGCCTCAAGCCTGTCCTGGGCCACGCTCTTATAGCATCCGCCTCAAGCCTTCCGCCTTCTGTTTCGGATCTGCTCCAATTGTGCCGCACTTCTAGTAACTCTGTCGTCATATATCATCTACCTATTGCTGCTAGCCGTTATTATTGTTGCTGCTACTTGTTCTTGTTGCTGCTATTATCAACTAATCAACAATATTTACATTTAGTCCTATTGTTACTGCTATTTGTGCCACTGTCTGTTGTTGTCGATTAACTGTGCAAGCCACACACGTCTCCTTCTCTTCTACTGAGGTTGAGGATCTCTCAAAACCTCTCCTATTGAGTTTGGAGATCTCTCAAAGCCTTCACTTCTACTGAGTTTGGGAATCTCTAAAATCCTAATTCTATTTAAGGAGATGAATGATCTTTTATACAGTTTTTGTCCAGGTGTTTGGTTTGACTCAAATTCAGTTCACTTCGATTTGTAGCTTCGGTATCAACATCATTCATTCAGCAGATTAAGATTAACATTTGAAATTATATTTTTTTTTTTGGAAAATTTTGTTTAGAACTACTCTTTGTATCAAATTGGGCATAATTGACATATATGCTCCAGTTTGAGGGGGAGTGTTAAAGTTTTTTATTATTATAATTATCTATTAGGAGTCATTGTAGTTATTATATTATGAGTCATGTTTCTATATGTTATTAGGAGTCTTACTCATATTAGGAGAAGTAATTGTATTAGGATTAGAGATTTTCTTATTATGTAATTTTGATGTCTATATATTTGGGGCATTGCCCACATCAATAATAATAATATGAAAATATCTTCTTCTAAAATTTTAACATATACTTAAAATGATTGGCCGATACCGCTACTGCTATTGAGATTTTAAACCATGCTTTCCATCTCTTTGAAAAGTTGTTTTACATGTTCAGTAAGCTATTAATAGGCTGTGGTTTGAAGTTCCCTAGTGGGGTTTGGTCAAAATTAATACTTGGTATATAATCAGGAGTCATATAAATTGATCAGGTCACGAATGTTATCTACATCAACTAGCAATATAATCATCTAAAAGGCATGTAATCTATGACCTTATCAACTTGTATCTGACCACAATAACACATCTCAGCTCCATTCTGTCTACTTTTTTTCCTTCATATGTTCTATATGTGATGTGCTCTTGATGAATAATGATATCTCATATCCAAAGGGTTCTTCATTTTGTCACTTATAATGTCAAAGTTTTGAGAGAAAATATGTTAGCCTTAAGGATTTGTCAGCAGTACAACGGTGGTTCAATAATTGATCTACTTTCCAAGTTACACGTTTGTGGACCATTGGGCACTACTATAGAGGTTGCAAAATTAGAGATGGTTATTATCAACTATTGCATTTAGACTTTGGGGATTGGGCTGTACACTGACTAAGGTTAGATTTTCTGTATAACCATAGTTCTAGCAACAAAAGCCTTAGTTTGTAGATAAGACTCTAGGGGGAGGGAGTGAGTGTTATTATTGTTTCTAGGCAGGATAAGGTTTCACCACTTCTATTTGTGCGTCAACCAATATATTGGCTGACTCATTTGGGCTATCTAGGTGTAGAATTGAAGGGTTTTCTTTTTCTTCATCTTCTATATACAAGTTGTACTGTTTAATGTGTGATTTTAGCCCCATGAGGATGTGATAGTAGTCCTTCTATTCCTCACAAATTGAAACCTGTGTTTTCCTGAAGTTTCATGACTGAAAAGACACCGTTTTGAGTTTTTTGCACTGAGATAAACGATTCCTAGTCCTTTGTTATTTATATTCAGCAATCCTTCAAAAAACATACACATTATTATGTTGGAGATGATAGGACGAGAACAACTATTTTCTTTCAACTTTGGCAGCCCACATGGATGTCATAAACATTACTGAGTTTTGCATGTTTGCCTTGGTTATAGATCACTGTTATTAAAACTGACCTTATAGATGTCTCTAGCAATTAAGGAAACAATCACCCACAGGTGCAAGTGAAAGAATTCCTTTTGAGATTTTATCTATCTTTGCACCGTTTCTACGATGTCCAGCAGGCGTTTATATCCTACATGTTGTCTTTCTATATGAAAAGTTATGCCCATGCTGTTGGAAAAAGAAAATTTTCTGTGCCTAACCATTGTTAATGCTAAGAAAATGCATCTCATGATTCTTTATCTGATGTCATCTGCGGATGAGTCTCAAAAGTCAGCAGTATCCAGTCAGATAATTACTTTATATTTTTCCAACAGCAGTAGGGCATACGATATTTGTGCAGGTTTAAAGCTGCTGGTGATTTGGGTGCTCTTGGACATTTGTTTACAACCAGATAGGGATAGTTAGGTAGAAACACACAGGGCTACCTATCAAGAGTGAGTCAGGTGTAGCAAGGAAAGTGGAGGCCTGGCAACGTTCTGAGGTAAACTTTTGATCTGCTATGTGGGCCAAGATTCATGGGTGTCAAAGAAGTTTGATGAAGATGAAGAGCAGGTGTTGTGCTATGGTAGGCTTGCCCACATGATCTCAGATTAAAGGAGCTGTCAGAACAACATACTTCTCAAATCATTTAACCTTTTCTTTTTCCCCTTGTATTTTTTCTTCTTTCGCATTTGACGCTGTGGTGTGTTGCTTCTACCAGAATCTTTGGAGATTTGGGTGCGGGTGTTCCCGTTTGTTCGATATTGATTTTGGACCGCTTCAAGAAATCCGTCATCATTTGTTACCAAGTTGCCATTTCCAGCTGAAGATGCAAGAGTCCTAAAGTTCAGCATAATTTTCTTACCGTATGGCGCAATATAACTGTGCTTGTTCTGATGATTCTCTGATGGGATTATGTTGATTGCAGCTGTTCAACATTACATGGATTTTGTGCTTGCTGATGTTGAATTGGTCTACAGCAGTATAGAAGAAATCAAGAATAGCTTGATATTGCCTGCTTTTAACAGGTGACTACATGCTTTTCTGTATTAGAGCTATTCTGCTAAATATTTTCATATTTGCAGGTTGCCTTGTAGTTTCCTCGCATAGTTTCCTGGGGAAGAAAACTTGAGATATTAATTGGGGGCTTTATCCAATCACCCTGAGTCACTTGATGGTCAAGGGATGACAAATCTGCTCGGAGTAATTGGTCATGACATCAATTTGCAGAATTCAACTTCGTTCTGCCAGTCCTCTGATGGAAACTGCATTTCCACAGAAGACACAAGAAACAATCTGGATGCCAATGCTAGTAAGTGTCTGGAGAAAGGACACATGCAATATGGGTACGCTTATTTCACTTTTCTTATTTAGTGAAATTCGTTATCTTTTATCCCTAAATGACTCTGCCTGATACCTCAGTGGTGGTCATTTCCAGGGAGTTTTCTGTCAACTTGTCAAATGATTGTGAAGTTGTAGGGCCTGTTTGGATTTGAAGTTCTTTCAGACTGTACTTTAAGTTGTAGTTATAGGTTTGTAAACTGTGGTTCGCAAATTTTTAACACTAGTTTTCTAAACTACAGCTTATGAAGTTTAGGGAGTAATATCAAACTCTATTTTTCCTCTTTTATGTTTGGAGTAAGATTTTCTTAAATGCGGTTAAGCTTAACTTTTGGAGGTAGCTAACTACGGTTTAATAAACTATGAATGATAGCCCAATGGGGAAACTGCACCTAAAAAAAACTCAACTCTAAAGATAAATAGGCTTGTAGTAGCTTAACTATTATTAACCTAACTATATCAACCTGACCTGTGTTGTACGATAAGGTCTTAACATTATCTTGTATATTTTTCTTGTTGGAGTTAAGCTTCTTTCTTATGCTTATAGTTTTAAATCTCTATTCATTGTCTTAACAGGTGTCCACATTATCGAAGAAGATGTCGCATTAGAGCTCCCTGCTGTAATGAGATATTTGATTGCCGACATTGTCACAATGAGGCAAAGGTTAGTAGTTCAGCTTCCATGATCAAAAGTTCTAATAATTAAATTTTGTGGTGTTGAAGAGTTTTTTATTCCAAAAGTTTGTATGTTTGGGTCCATCTTTGATGAAACAAAGAAAAAGAAAAAAAGGAAAAGACAACCAGGTAATTTGAATTTTTATCTTTTATTTCGACACTTCATTTCTCGTCACTGTCAAAGATCTAAATAAGATTGTATAAAATAGTTAGGATTATTTCTGGCATATGCTAAATGGATATATCCATGATGTGTATTTTATTTACAAATACTTTCCTTTTTGTAAAGGAAAGATATTAAAATTACTATTACACTTTAGACATATTCTAAAAGAGTAACATGGATATTCTGTTGGACAGAATTCGATGAATGTTGACCGAATGCATAGGCATGACCTTCCGCGTCGTGAAGTGCGACAGGTAGGTTCCTTTCATCTTCAAAGATAATTCAGTTAAAGCGGATTTTTTATGTTTCTTAATTTTAGAATTTGAAACTCAATCTTGCTGTTTCTCATAACTTGAGATTGTTACTCAGGTCATCTGCACACTGTGTGGCACTGAACAAGAGGTGAGTATCTTATTACAAGCTGATCATTACTACATGCTGTAGTAACTTGTCAGATCTTTGTGCTTGAAATTTTTTATTTCACTGTATTAGCATATCTATCAAGTGTTAAAGATCTTAACGAATTAATTCAAAATTTCAATTTTCTGGATTTTTTGGTGAGCTTTATTTTCATTTTCAGGACCTTTAAATATTAAATAATGTATATAATACTCAAATAAACTTGTGTATGTACCCAATATTCCAGTACTAGGTTGAATTTATTGTGGATGTTAAATTCCATTTTGGTGATGCAGAATCATGCTTTGTGCTTTCGGTATTTTGAAGCATGATGATACTGTTTCATAAATACTTGAGAACATTTCTGTTGTGCTTGCTGATAGGAAGCAGATCTTTTTTTTGGGCATCTTGGAAGATTAGGATTGAGCTATAATCCTCACACTATCACTTTCTGTTTGAGCGACCCTTTTCATTAGGATAGTTGTTTATGATCTTCATTCCATCACTTTTTGTTTGAGTAACTTATTTCATTAGGATAGTCGTCGAACTATAATATCCATTCCACACTTTTTGTTTGAGTAACATATTTAACTACCTCAGGTATAGTTGCTTACGTCATTTTTTCGGTGGCTGGCTTGTATTACAGGTTCGACAAGTGTGCATCAACTGTGGTGTTTGTATGGGAAAATACTTTTGCAACACTTGCAAATTGTTTGATGATGATGTCAGTGAAATAACTGCAAACTCTGAGACCTCTATTCTTGTTTCATTGTTCTCTGTCTAACTATTTTTCCTTGCTAATTTTCAGATCTCAAAGCATCAATACCACTGCAATGGTTGTGGAATCTGCAGGTTTGATAACCATTACCGAATATTTTCCTATAATAGTTTTATATGTTATAGATTTTTCTTAGAGAACAGTGGAAACCATTATTACTTGGTTATGAGCTTGATTTTCCTCTTTCGGCAGAATCAGTGGCCAGGAAAATTTCTTTCATTGCTACACTTGTGGTAATGACTTAATCCTCGAACATTTCTTTTCATTCTTTTTCTACAAAATATCAATTCTGTAATTTTACCTGTAGCTTATTTTAGAATGCACGTCTTCAGTTGCATCTTGTTGAAATTTATATTCCATGAGTGATATTGGGATAAATTACATTTGCTCAGTTTCGATTCTGATCTACACATGAAATGTTCTTGCCATATGGGAGTGAATGGATCCGTGTCTGCTGCCTATTTTATGCTTGGCAGTTGGCTCACAACAGGTTTCAGCTCATGACGTAGATCTTGATTAGGTGATTCTTTGATAGGTTTCTTCCTGATTGCCTGAATGAACTTAAGATGCAGGTTGATAAGGTTGGCCGTGAGATCTATCCATTTGTCTTATGTGCTCTGTTCTGAGGCATTTGCTTGCCTGTCTTTACAGGGCCAGCAATTGGAATCAACTCTTGCATTATGCATGTATTTGCTACATAACAGACTGCTGATATAGATAAACATTTGGTGAATTATAATATTATGGAAGCTCTTTCGACTTTGATCACCAGCTGATTGGAAAGTCAAGACCAGATGAAAAGTGTGATCATGGCATATGATTTCTAACCAATTCCTATTCTTTAATATCTATCTGGAGGGATCAAGAAACCTTCTGCATATGTTCTTTTCAAGCACAATATCTCCTGTTCGTTTCTATTTGTTTTCACAGCTCTGGCTATATTGACTTGTGTCTTTTTTTTTCTTTTTCTGATTGGTCCTTTCTGACAAATTCTGGCATCTTTTCTTTATAAGTCTCCTTTACCCTTGGATGCACATTCTACATATTCTCATATCCCTATGTACAATGCTTATCATCCTCTCTTGATCACTTCTTATGGCTTTACCTTATCCTTAGTATCTCAATGTTGATATACGCATGGTTCTCTTGTTTAATATTTTAGAACTTGGATACAGTATCGGTATTGGATTGGCCATCCAGAATATCACCTTTAATGGTTTCAGTTTCAGATTTAAAATTAAAAAAAATGCTGATAAATTGAAATCCAGAATGGTTTGATTACTCCTGCACCTCTAAGGTATGTGTGTGTATGGATTTCATTACTTACTGGCAAAAAGTACTGCATGATAGCATCAGGGAACCAATGAAAGGCAGATGCATGCAATCTCTCTTAAAGCTCTTACTTGGCATGCTAGCATTAGCAGAGAAACAACGGACAGTTGATGCCTTTCTCTCGTACATCATGCTTTTTTCTGGTCAATTAGGATTGTGCTTGGTTAAGATTACACTTTAACCACTTTTTAGCATCTGCTTAATGAGTTTTCTATGTAGCGTCAATAACAGTTTCAGATTGTCCCAAATAAAACTGATACGAACGACCTGATATGTTTCGGGATCCTTATATTTAATTTATGTTTTCACTGTTGAATCTACAGTGTCTGCAGTATTCTTGTTTGATCCTTGTCTTAACTTCAATTATTTTATGTTCTCGTTCCTTTTTTTTTGTCGCATTCAAACTTCCTGCTGATTTATTTTTCCTGCTTTAAATATGAAGGTTGTTGTTACTCAATTCTATTGAAGAATAGCCATCCATGTGTGGAGAGAGCAATGCATCATGATTGCCCTGTATGCTTTGAGGTGAGATTTTGTTTTCTTGGTAAAAGTTTTCTATCCAGCAAGGAGGAGATAGTGTCCTTTACTCATTTTTTTTTCGGTTTGTCGCTAATGTAATGCATTTTTTGCAGTTTCTGTTCGAATCAACAAATGATGTTACTGTCCTGCCATGTGGCCACACCATTCACATAAACTGTTTGAAAGAAATGCAAGATCACTTGCAGTAAGTTTATTTTTCCTCTTGGCTTCTTAATGTTTTCTTGGTTGGCTATTTTGCTTCTGGTGTTTTTGGAGATGTTAATTGAAAAAGTAATTTCAGGTATGCATGCCCACTTTGCTCCAAGTCTGTTTGTGACATGTCTAAGGTGTGGGAGACACTGGATACTCAGATAGCGGCTACACCAATGCCGGAACTTTATAATAATAAAATGGTTAGGTTCCTTCTTTATTCCCATTTATTGATCTTCGGCGAGGGCTATTCTTTAGATTCTTATGACACTTTAAATGGACTGGTAAACAATTTGTTCTCTTTTATTCTTTCTATGTAATAATGCAAATTTTTCTTGTTGTGTCATACCCTCTTGTCTCTAAGAAAGTCAAGGCACATTCGACTTAAGTTTTTACATCTCTATAGTTTACATGTCTCCAAATAATAGTTTTCTGCAGATTTATGTCCATCGAACTGTTTCTTTTAACTTAAAACACCTCCATGGACATTGATACCATCAACAGTTAGTGTCCAACATACCATACACTAGGAGTTACTTCCTGCATCACCAAAATGTTACTGCTGTCTGTATACTGTTGCTGATGAAATTAAATCTTTTGCAATTAGCTTTTATTTTCCATAGCTCTTTACAACTTAAAAAGCGCCGTTAAATTGACATGTTTGATTTTCTTTTAATAATATTTTCTTTTATGTTAACTTAGTTTGCTCATCAAAATTCTGGAGGGAAACATCTATTGATGTTCTTTTGTTGCATATGATTATATCACTATTCTGTTTCATTTTCTTTTACTGGCATGTATTGAAAAACACCTAGAGGGGGGGTGAATAGGTGTAAGTGCTAATCTAGGAACTAAATGCGCTAGATGCGGAAGCTAATGCAAATCTTGCAACACATTTAATACAACACAACAAGTGTAGCCGAATTCCCCGTGAAGGGCTCTGGACTAACTCCTCTTGATTCCCCTTGAATGGGTTGAGGTGCTATGTGAAGCTCTTGTTGGTTAAGTATAAGTTAGGCACACACACAAGCAAACCAAGCAAATAAGGATGAATAGCAATATGAATATATGCAAGGCAACACAAGCAAATAGATATGTATGATATGAATGATGCTATGCACAATATAAAGAGAGAGAGAGAGAGTTGAGAGACAATGGATCAAACGCAAAGGCCAAGATATGTTTCGAGGTTCGAGCACCTTGCTCTACATCCCCGCCTACACCACCGTGTAGGATTTCCAATCCACTATCTCCCACCAAGGGAACCTCTACCGAAGAGGATTTGTTACAACTCTAGGAGTACCAAACTCCTCTCTCAAACAACCACCTCACTACCGAGGGGTAGGCCCGTAGCCAATACAACAACCACAACACCTCTACCGAAGAGGGTTACAACAAATCTCCATCTCACACTTGAGGGAGCAAACCAATCACCCGATCACCTCTACCTAAGAGGGATACACAAAGAATAAGGGTGTTTACAACAAGTGGTTCCAAAGACCACAAACTCAAACTCTCTTTCCTTTCTCTTTTCCACAAAACAAAGATCCTAAATAGATTAGGATAGAAGATAGCTCAAGTGTGGAAAACTAGGTGTTTGGAAATCAAGAAATCAAAGAAAAACACTTGGAAAAATTCTTGCAAAAGATATAGAATGAAAACCAAGACAATCTCCCAAAATGCTCTTTTCTTTGATTTTCCAAAAACCTAAAACAAATAAGATGAATTCTTTTTGGCCCAAAAACACTTTTGAAATCTTTTAAAACACTTCAGAAAACTGAGAATTTTTGCTCTTGAAAATCTTAGAGAAAACCTCAAACAAATGGGGGTATTTATAGCCCCATCAGAAAACTAGCCGTTAGGCTGATGTGGCAGCCTGACAGGCTGACAGTCGACCGGCCCGGTCGACCGCCAACGGTCAGAAATGTGACCGTTGGGCAACCACGGTCGACCGGCCCGGTCGACCCAAACAAACAGAGAGCACTGCTCTCAGACCCGGTCGACCCGGACGGTCGACCGTCCCAGTGTCTCCAAACGTGCACAGATTTGTGCACGTCGGTCGACCGGCCCGGTCGACCGACTTCAGCCAAGTCGACTAGGTCAGTTAGTCGACTGATTGAAGCCTGGAAAAGAAATCTGGGTCAGAAAAACAGTTTAAAAATATTTTGAAAAATCTTTTAAGTCTTCTAAAAATTCACAAAACTTGTTTTAACATTTTGTATTGAAACACAAACAAGTGATAAAAATTTCAAGACATATCAATCATATCAATTCATTTTTGAGTCTTGCAAATTTTATCAAAAACAAAACTTGTATTTTTATCAAACTTGATTTATCAATACATGAATAGGATAGTCAAAATAAGTTTATCTAGCAAGTTTAAAGCATGTATGTATATCTAGAACAAATCTAATATACATAGAAATAAAGTAAACTTGTTTTGATATACTATTCATGAAAACCAAAACCAAAACATAAAAACGTGTGTGTTTGTGCACTTGAGCATATCAACTATACTAAGCTTTACAAATGGATCTAAAACACACTATCTAAACTATGGATACCTAAGTCTTCTTGATGATCTTCATCTTCAAGTTGACTTGCTCCAAAACTCCATCCATGGGCTAGGCAATGTGTGATCATGAAGCTTTGGCCCTGGAATCACTATGAAAAGCTTCTAAACTCCTTGTTGAAGCTAATCACCAACTAATATCTTGGTTAAAGATCTGAAACTTAAACAACACAAGATTATTAGTAAACATAACTACATGAGTTAATCATCATCAAAACTAGGGTGGAAGGCCTTTGGGCCAACAATCTCCCCCTTTTTGATGATGACAAAACTCATGGAGTTATATATGCATGGATTAAAGTTAAGCTTCAAAGAAGCTCCCCCTTAACTCATGCATAAACAAATAAACAATAAATATGCAATGAATGATAATGCATACCAATTTAAACTTTCAAACAAACATGAAACACAAATCTTTATGTATTATTGTTATGCATGAACATGGTGATTCCAAAACATGCATACTCAAAATATGTATGCATCATCATGCATAAAACACATAAACATGTTCTAGAAGCTCTAGATACCAATTAAATTAATAAAACATTAACAAAAACACTAGATGCTCTAGATACCAATAAAACTTAATATATGCAAAAACATAAGTATGCATATATAAAAACATGTACCAATCATGCATAGAATAATTTGTGTTTTATAATATGTTTATGTGTTTTATGCATGTTAAACTTCTCAAATAATTCTCCCCCTTTTTGTCAATCATCAACAAAGGGATAAACAATCAAAACAATAAAATGAGGAGTAAAAACTCTTTCTCCCCCTTTGTGTCAATCAAAACAATAAAACAATGTTCTCCCCCTTTTTGTCTAAAACAAAAACAAGGTCAATAAGGGGTGACTATAAACAACATGATATCAATAGATAAATATGTCAATGAAGCATCTTGATATCAATTGAAAATAAACAAAGATCAATATATGTTATATGTTATATACATTCATGAAGAGGAAGACGCTAAGTTAGCTTCCCTACACATATGCATTACATGAAGGAGGGATGTTAAGCCCTAATTCACATAACACACATTATGTAATGCATAAGAGGAGATGTGAAGCCCCCCTACACACGTGTACCACATAAAGAAGAGATGTTAAGCTCTTCAATACAAGATACACTCATCATGAATCTATATGTAGAAGAGATGTTAAGCTCTCCTTGCATATAGTTAATACAAATCAAAACTTTTGAATATTTTTCTCTAAACAAAATTTTTAGATACCAATTTAAAACACAAAACATTTTGATATCAAAAGATAGTATTTTTCTTTTTAAGTCATATAAACAATTGAAATGACCTTTTTTTTTATCATAAAGCAAGGGAGTGGAAAACTAAATACCAATTGAAATATGAAAATCGAATTTTCTCCCCCTTTATGAAATACAAACAAAACATATGCATAGGCTTGAAATAAGATATCAATTGAAAACTAAATCAAATGAAATGAAGTTGAAGCTCAAGCTCTAGCATAAACAACTATTTGTGTGAAAAATTTATATCTTAAGCACAAATAAAACAAGTATATGTGTATGAAACAGAATGAGTACCAATCACCAATAGATGATACCAATTGAAAATATACATACACAATAAACATATGAGTATACAAAAAAATCAAAATGATACCAATTGAAAGAGTTCAATGATACCAATTGACATAACAATAAAAGCATGGTATAAGTCATATAACTGATCCTCCCATCTCATGCACAAGTTTAAAATGATTTTCAATATAAACATACAAGACATGGACTCCCATCCAACCTCCCGTAAAGGGTAGGGGTTTTCAAAAATAGGTTTGAAAAATAGAGTACGTTTGAAAAACTCTACCAAAAGAAGAATACGAACTAGTTAAAATGAAAATTTTTTTTAACTAGTGCGAAATCCTTCAAGCAAGGAATAAACTAAAAATAATTTTCATAAAACATGAAATCCACATGATAATCAACACTCTAATTCAATTAGGCATAAATATGACTCATGAATACAAAACATGAGCAAGCAATAAATGTGAGTGTACAAATAAAGTGTGAATATCATAATCATGAAAATATTCAATTAAGCTCAATTATTCCTTAAACATTGAAAACACGAAAATCATCAAAACTTATTTAATCTTCATGGCATATGTATGTCAAGTACAAATTAAAATATACATACATATCCAAAACACGAGTCCACAAAATATATGCATGAAGGCACGTGGCTCAAAAGGATAAAACATGTATATCTAATAGTTTGGACATGATAGACATATACATGAAGTTAAACAATTAAACACAAAAATAAGAAAAACTAAATCTTCACCAAAACAAATTTCATTTCAAGGTATATGTATGAATTGTCAACACAATAAGTATACATACATATCCCTAAACACAATTGAGTCCATATATAGATTTGCATGAAAGGCAAATGACTCAAGGGGTATACATGTATATCTTAAAGTTTGGCAATACAAACATATACATGAAGAGAAAAACTCATAAAACAAATCCAAAAATGGAATACAAGTTTGAAATGTATGAATCATCAAAACTAGATTATACTAGCACATTTAATGGGAACAAATAAGCAATCAAGCCCAACATATATAGATTTATTTGTGGCCCACTATATGTACAAGTATAAATCCTAGTCTTAATGAAAACTAACATTTAAACAAGTAATCTTAACATGAAGCATCAAAACACAATATAAAAATCATCATGATAAAACTAAAATATGATTACTATGTAAATTCACATGTATTAGATTCATGATGTACATTATAGCTTAAACAAAAGTGAGAACACTAAGAATGGGTTCATATAAGCATGTGTGTCTCAAATACTATACATGTATGTCAAGGATCTAATAATCATGGCATTTACATACTAATCCATAGACAATGAAACATGCTATAAAACATCAAAACATGCTAAAAACTTTAATTATGAAAGCATGTAAATAATAAATGGGAGTAAAAGATTGTTACCAAAACCGAAGAAGCAACTCTCCTTATCTCCAAACCATGGTGGTCCTCTCCACCAAATCTTCCCTTGAAAGTGATGCATCCAATTGATTCTCTTTAAGTACGGAACGCATCCACTCCAAGGTGTCATTACTCTCACGTCATGTGAGAGCCCACACCTACATCAAAAACTCTAGGGGTGGTCTTTGGTACCCATATCTTATTGGGTCCATGGGGGTTAGTCCCGTCTCTAACCCAAACAAACTTATTTGCTAAATTAGAAGTATGTAATCTATCATAACAAAATTTAGCAAGATGGCCCTTACGTCCATAATGTGTACAAGTGTACACATGAGCATACATATGGTGATGGGTGTGTCCGTGAGAAGCATGTGTATGCCGTGGAGGGTGTGCATGCATAAAAGTTGGAACTTGTTTCTTACGAACCAAGGATTCCAAGCGTGTGTGGTTCATGACACATTGGCTCATAGTGGAGCCCAAACAATCTACTCTCTTCTTTAACATACAAATATCATCATTAATCTTAGAAGAAGAGGTACATGCATTAGGTAGACTAGATGAAGAAGCTACACTAGCATGACAAACATGTGCATCTATATTATTTTGCAAAACAATATTTTTCTTTAAACACACATCTAAATCATTTGAAATAGAAATTATTTTATTTTTCAAAGCAACATTCTCTTTTAAAACAAAATCTACTTTAGAAGACAAGTTTTCATTCTTCTTCAAAATAGCATGGCAATCATTTTTAGATTTTAAAAATTCATTTTCTTTAAGTGCAAGTTCCAATTGAGATCTCAATGAATCCCTTTCATTATAGACCTCAACCTTCTCTTGCAAAACATTGTTAAGTCTAGAATGCAAACTCTTATTATCTTTTTCAATTTCTAGACTTTTCTTTTTCAAAACTTTATATTTTTCAATAAGTTTTTCACATACAATAGATAGTTCTTCATTCAAAGCATGGGGATCAATATAATCATTTGAAGAACTAGCACAATCATCATTATCTAAGTGGGGTTCTGAATGTACCTCAAGGGAGTCATTCCCTTGGATTATTAAGCATTGAGAATCGGATTCTCCACTAGACTCCTCCGGTTGATTTGGCAATTGAAGCTTGGAGGTGGTGGTTGTTGTCAACAAATTCCACACTGCAAAGGCGGAATCAATGTTAGAAACATGCATAAGATATTCCTTTGAAAGCGTGCTTCTAATGGCCTCAAGGGCTTGTGCATTAGCCCCTATATGAATGCGATTTCTAAGATAGCATTTCTTGGTAGCCGCAAGGAAAACATGTAAGCCTAGGGTTTGGAGGTATATGGACATCCTAGTCTTCCAAACAAGAATGTTGGAAGCATCATACATAGGTGGGGTCATGAAGTCCATGGTAAAAACTATATGTGTGCAAACACGCAAATGCAAACAAGATTAGCAAGCAAATGGATCTCACTCCTAGGATGTTAAGCCTAAGTATCAGGAGCACTAGCTCTGATACCAATTGAAAAACACCTAGAGGGGGGGTGAATAGGTGTAAGTGCTAATCTAGGAACTAAATGCGCTAGATGCGGAAGCTAATGTAAATCTTGCAACACACTTAATACAACACAACAAGTGTAGCCGAATTCCCCGTGAAGGGCTCTGGACTAACTCCTCTTGATTCCCCTTGAATGGGTTGAGGTGCTATGTGAAGCTCTTGTTGGTTAAGCATAAGTTAGGCACACACACAAGCAAGCCAAGCAAATAAGGATGAATAGCAATATGAATATATGCAAGGAAACACAAGCAAATAGATATGTATGATATGAATGATGCTATGCACAATATAAAGAGAGAGAGTTGAGAGACAATGGATCAAACGCAAAGGCCAAGATATGTTTCGAGGTTCGACACCTTGCTCTACATCCCCGCCTACACCACCGTGTAGGATTTCCAATCCACTATCTCCCACCAAGGGAACCTCTACCGAAGAGGATTTGTTACAACTCTAGGAGTACCAAACTCCTCTCTCAAACAACCACCTCACAACCGAGGGGTAGGCCCGTAGCCAATACAACAACCACAACACTTCTACCGAAGAGGGTTACAACAAATCTCCACCTCACACTTGAGGGAGCAAACCAATCACCTGATCACCTCTACCTAAGAGGGATACACAAAGAATAAGGGTGTTTACAACAAGTGGTTTCAAAGACCACAAACTCAAACTCTCTTTCCTTTCTCTTTTCCACAAAACAAAGATCCTAAATAGATTAGGATAGAAGATAGCTCAAGTGTGGAAAACTAGGTGTTTGGAAATCAAGAAATCAAAGAAAAACACTTGAGAAAATTCTTGCAAAAGATATAGAATGAAAACCAAGACAAACCTCCCAAAATACTCTTTTCTTTGATTTTTCCAAAAACCTAAAACAAATAAGATGAATTCTTTTTGGCCCAAAAACACTTTTGAAATCTTTTAAAACACTTCAGAAAACTGAGAATTTTTGCTCTTGAAAATCTTAGAGAAAACCTCAAACAAATGGGGTATTTATAGCCCCATCAGAAAACTAGCCGTTAGGCTGATGTGGCAGCCTGACAGGCTGACAGTCGACCGGCCCGGTCGACCGCCAACGGTCAGAAATGTGACCGTTGGGCAACCACGGTCGACCGGCCCGGTCGACCCAAACAAACAGAGAGCACTGCTCTCAGACCCGGTCGACCCGGACGGTCGACCGTCCCAGTGTCTCCAAACGTGCACAGATTTGTGCATGTCGGTCGACCGGCCCGGTCGACCGACTTCAGCCAAGTCGACTAGGTCAGTTGACTTAGTCGACTGATTGAAGCCTGGAAAAGAAATCTGGGTCAGAAAAACAGTTTAAAAATATTTTGAAAAATCTTTTAAGTCTTCTAAAAATCCACAAAACTTGTTTTAACATTTTGTATTGAAACACAAACAAGTGATAAAAATTTCAAGACATATATCAATCATATCAATTCATCTTTGAGTCTTGCAAATTTTATCAAAAACAAAACTTGTATTTTTATCAAACTTGATTTATCAATACATGAATAGGATAATCAAAATAAGTTTGTCTAGCAAGTTTAAAACATGTATGTATATCTAGAACAAATCTAATATACATAGAAATAAAGTAAACTTATTTTGATCTACTATTCATGAAAACCAAAACCAAAACATAAAAACGTGTGTGTTTGTGCACTTGAGCATATCAACTATACTAAGCTTTACAAATGGATCTAAAACACACTATCTAAACTATGGATACCTAAGTCTTCTTGATGATCTTCATCTTCAAGTTGACTTGCTCCAAAACTCCATCCATGGGCTAGGCAATGTGTGATCATGAAGCTTTGGCCCTGGAATCATTATGAAAAGCTTCTAAACTCCTTATTGAAGCTAATCACCAACTAATATCTTGGTTAAAGATCTGAAACTTAAACAACACAAGATTATTAGTAAACATAACTACATGAGTTAATCATCATCAAAACTAGGGTGGAAGGCCTTTGGGCCAACATGTATCACATTAACGTGGTGACTCTTTTTAAATTCTTGAGTGAACCAATACCATCAATTTATGATTAATTTGGAATTTTGACTTCATGTTATTGAAGTTATTTGGTTAACCAGATTAGGTTGGAGCTGATCATTTTCAATTTTCCTTAGAAAATTTGCATCAAAATTTTACCTTTGTACTCCAGACATGTAGACATAGTGTTTTTCTTTGTATTTTCTTTACTTAAATACCCATGGTCTAGGGGTGGCAATGGGTCAAAATCTGGTCTGATCCTATGGTTAAATAATTGCCAGACTTATGTAACCACTGTAGCACAATGGTAAAACCTCTTTTGTAGTAAGTAAGAGGTATTGCACCAGGCTACGGCTAATAATAATAATAATAATAATAAAATCACAGACTTTTCGGGATCTTTTCTAAAGTTCAGACTTTTTATACCGAATCTGTTACTATATTATATGTACCTGGACAGGTGCCCTTCCAGATAGAATGAATCTATTTTGTTTTGAAGCAAGGTAGAATGAGTTTATGTTGGTGGAACTTTCATCTCTCTTGTAAAATAAGATATAGAAGTAACCATAAAAATGTCATGTTGATTTCTTACATGTCTAATTAATGTCCTTGTGTCCTTGTTTATTACATGTGTACTTCATGTTGAAACAATATTGTTTTGTTCAGGTATAATTGCTGCCTCCGTTTATTTTTGAATGCTATTGGTTACACACTACAATAATTACATATAACAAAAAAGAGGATATTAACGTGTGCATGCTACATATACGTGGCAGCTATTTTAAATGTCTTTTTTTTTCTCTCTTTTATTTGAACTAACGCTTTACCATTTTAAATTTGTCAAGCATATAAAATATAATAATAAGGAAAAAGTATGCAACTTTGAGCCTTTCAAAATTCACCTCACATACCTTGGATCCACTGCCTTTGCTCTGTGGGCAATATGCTTAAATCCTGATTGCTCTACTAGTATTGTACTGTAGTAGTTCACTGCTTGAGCACCAGCATGGTCGCCGAATTCCTACCAGCAGTGGTTTTTTTTTTTTTTTTTGAATCTTATTCATGGTAATCTCAAGTGTACAAGAGGAGTCAATAATCTTATTCATGGTAATCAGCAGTGTTTGCAACCATGCACTAGGATTCTGGGGCATATCAAGCTTTGTTTTAAATATATTCTCTCTCCACATTGTAACTATTCATGTATCTTATTCTTATATTGCAAGTTGTCTTTGTCCCTGATTGCTCTTTTTCGACGGACCCTTTCAGGTTCAGATCCTATGTAATGACTGTGGAGCGATGTCGAACGTCCAGTTTCATGTGGTTGGTCAGAAATGTGTCAACTGCAAGTCATACAACACCCGTCTGACATGAAGCAGAGTGAATGGATACTAGAGCACGGTGTGTGATCTTGGGTTGACACTGGAAGCAAGCAATAGGTTTGATCAGATCCTCTTTTTGAAGTCCATTCACGTGCTCGTGGGCCTTGCTGGGTTTTGAGATGGCACGGCTATGAGCTCTTTTGGTCCTATGACTGAGCAGGTGCGGAGCTTTGCAGCGGTTAATCAGACCAATAGATAATCAAGAGCTGGATAATTTCCTTACCTTCATTATTAGTTCTGTTTTGAGCATTTGGGTAGTAAATTGTTCGTTATTTGCTGTAAAATTTTAGATAGTTTACTGCTTTAGCAGTTATTATTGAAGTCAGCTGCATATTTCGTGTCCAGGATATTATTAAGTTTTACTTGCTATCAAGATAAATTTTGAATCAGGTGGTGTGAATATGGCGTTGGGCCGTGTCGTGCCATTTCCTGAGTGCCTCTATGGGAGAAATTTGGTTGGGGGTGGATGTGAGGCCTGGGGACAGGCCATGAGCGGCCAGTCGATGAAGAAGCAGCCCATTGCAACCCAACCAGGGGTCCAGTGGAACACGCCCAAGAGAGGGGAACGGATATAGCCACCCTAAAAAACGAGCAAGGCACCTCCAAGATTAAGATTAAGGCACTCATCAACGCGATAAAAGTACCCATTAAATTTTTTTAAAATGACTAAACTGCCCTTTCCTCTTCCCGGGCCCATCCCACTTCCTCTAGCGGCGAACCTCCCCCCCCAGGCGAACCCCCTCTCCCTTCCTCTGGGGCTGGATTTTGACCGAACAGCACAGTAGGGGTGGGGGAGACGGTGGGGATGGGGTGTGGGGTTCGCTGGAGGGGGAAGAGGGTTTGTTGGTGGAAGGAGGGGAGGTTTGTCGGAATGGGGATGGGGGCTCGCCAGAGGGGGAGGGGGTTGAGGAGGGAGAGGGAGGAAAAAGGAGAGAATGGTATTTTAGTCTTTTCTACGAGGGTGTCTAAAAATATAATGACACACCTGTAAATTTTTTAGGGGGCTTTTCTCATTTTTTGGCGTGGGTTTCCCCCGACAGAGGCCTGTAAAAATAAGTTGCAGGGGCGGGGACCATCAAACATCGCCCCTGACTTCGACAGGCTTTACACGGAAGGAGGAAATGTTGGATTACCCTCCGATCGATGAGAGTACTATATATGAGTGTTAAAAGGTATGCAATCTATACCCAATAATTAGTACTCATTGTTAACTTAAAAGCTCTGGAGGGTTTGGATTAGGAGCCATCCTGACCTCTTCTGATTGAGTTCCCTATTCTACAGGCCAAGAATTAGGACCGAACCTTATCCATACCATATTTGCCATGGCCAAATAATCAACCTACGCTATGGTGGAGGTCCACCTGATAAGAAATTGATCCGACTCGACGAGGGTTGGATCTTAACATTGGCGCTGCATGTGAGAACTTCACACAGATTGTCACAGTTAATGCTCTCCACAACTGAGCCTTGGACGTCGAGCAACCTGAGGCGGATCTCCGTGATGGACAGGAGGCCACAGTCACTCTCGAACCAGATAGCCCCTTGCTCCAGCTTGCGGTTCCTTCGGTGAATGCTCAGTTCAAGAACCAGGAGCAGTTTTAGCTCTTCGCCACTGTAGGGTAAATTCTCAGAAGGAATTTGTCTACACTTTAATTTGTAACCTTGATCTAAGAGAGAGCAAAAAGACAACGCAAAGACACATATTTTACATGAAAATTCAATTTGGGAAAAATCACAGGAGGAAAGAGAGAATGCACTATTTGTAAAGGATTACAGTGAACTTAACAGAGCTAAAACTCTGAAATTGTCATAGTATACAGTGGAATTTTGACTTGGGAAAGGTTATTTTCTGTACTCAACGGAAAGTCTGATTGTGAATTTCTTTCTGTTCTTTTCTTTTTTCTTGGTTGTCCTCTGTCCCGTTTCTTTTCCGTCTCCCAGCATATATATACTCAGAGAGCTTTCATTGGCAGTGCGGGTCATGTGGGTTTCAGTACCCGCATGATCCGCACGTTGCGATTCTCTCGTAACAGCTAAGATTCTTCCATGATTGCGAGGGCGACTATTGTCACTATCTGTAGCAGTCCGTGCTGGAGTAGTGGTCATTATAACGTGTGAAACATGGGAAGATCTGGCGGCATAACGGACTCCATAAATGTAGGCGAAAATCGATGGATTTAGCTGCAATGACCACTCTACTCAGGACGGAAGAACTGGTCTCGGTCGGCGATGTTCTCGGAAGGAAGAGTATCCTCGGGACAATCGATTCCTTAGGAGGAGGAGCGGTCTCGAGAATAACTGAATAATGCTCCGCGAGGAGATGCTCGGATGGCTTTTATTGTTGGTGTCCTCAGGTGGTTCTAAAGGCGAGGGACACATGTCTTGATCCTGGTGTAGGTCAGAATTGATTACTACAGATGTCCCTCCACTTCCTTTTTCCCCAAGCTTCAAGGGGACGGAGCAGCACAGACTATTTAGGCCCTAGTTTGAGAAGTTGAGGCATCGCTTGTTATCAAAAGGGTCTGGTTAAATGTCTCTTTGTAGCCCTCTTTGGAAATTGGTGAAGACGGGATCAGATCGGATTTGGCTGATCTGACATGCCAAAAAATTAGGGATATAAATCGGCTCTTCAGATGTGATTGAAATTTTGAATTTAAGGCGGCTCGCTTCCGTATTTATAAATAAGGAAGATCTTGGAAGTGAGAGGTCCATCTTCTCAAGAACTCTTTTACCTTCTATTTTTCTTGTTCTGGTAGAATGTAGCATCGTTTTTCTTTTTTGCCTGATGGAGGAAGGAAAGGGAGAGGATGGAGATGATAGAGACGGCAGACGCTTCACATCGGCCTTTGTCTCATTACTTCAGTCTTCATGATGACCTTGCCTCATAACTTCGATTTTTGTGACAAGGTCTCGCTGCCAAGGGAGATAGATTGTGCTCAAGTTCTGACTTGATTATCTCGAACATGTCTTCCTTTGGCGGTGGGTATGACTGGCAGAGGTGGTGAATCCTGATTCCATTGTCATTGCACATGCCTTGCAGTCTTTGTTCAATGCTGAATCCCATGATCCTCGTTCTAGGAGACTCTTTTTTTAAGGCGAGACCTGCGAAGGGAGCACGGGTAGATGACCTGGGATGATGAGATGTCCATGAAAAAAACACCTAGAGGGGGGGGGGGGGTGAATAGGTGTTATTGCTAATCTAACAATCTTTTTAAAACTAAGTATGATGAATGATGCAACGATCTCTCAAAACAAGACTAAGAGCCGAATACCCCGTGAGAGGTTCTGAACTCCTTCCTCCCAATTCCCCTTGAATGGGTTAGAGGTGCGCAATGCAACCTTGTTGTATGAGAATTGATCGAACAAAGCAAAGTATGATGGATGAATGGTGAGATGCACACAATATATCACAAGTATCACAAGCTTGAAATAAAAGCACAAAGGAAGAAACAAGATCACAAGCAAGTAAGAGAAAGCAATATAGTGCAATAGAAATTTAAAGTAAGAATGGACACAAGGCAATCGCAAACACAAGATGTTTGTTTCGAGGTTCGAGCCACCGCTCTACTCCCCGCCTTCACCTCCGTGAAGGGTTTCCACTATCCACCGAGGACGATTACAACGGTCTACCGAAGACCCGAGCACCGAGCTCCACCAAGTACAATAACCTCTACCGAAGAGGTGTCTCCACAAGAACAAGAAGAGGAACAAGAACAAGAGTGATCACAACAAGATCACCAAACTCTTTTACAACACTCTCACTCTTTTTACAACTTCACTATAGAATGAGTAAGGGATTTTTGGCTCTATGAAGTGTAGTGAGAAAAACTCAGTTGTAGAGATGATTTTGCAAGGGAACACAACTGAAAAATAGCTCAAGAAAGAATTGGAAATGGAGAGCTTAAACACTTTTCTTTTCTCTTTTGAAAACTTTGAAAACTAGAGGATTTTTCTTGGTATTTTGCAAGAGAGTCTTCTCATCTATTTATAGGGAGAAAAATAGGTTTAAAATAATTTATTTAGAGCTAATTTGCTCTGAAAAAGAACTGAAAAACCCTGTAAAAGTCTGCCAAAAAACAGATCAAAAAACAGATTTCAGAATTGCACAAAAGAGGAAAGAACCGTTGGGCAGCAGCAGGCTTGGCGGTCGACCGGGCCGGTCGACCGCCAGCTCAGCTGGTCAAAGAGCCGTTGGCTCAGGTCTTCTGGCGGTCGACCGGCCGGTCGACCCAGAAGACCCGAGAACAAACCTGCTCTCAGTCTTCCTCTAGCGGTCGACCGGACGGTCGACCCAGAAAACCCGAGAGCACTCCTGCTCTCAGACGGTCGACCGCCCGGTCGACCGTAGGACGTGCACAGACGTGCACGCCCAGGCACAGTGGCCGGTCGACCGGGCCGGTCGGCCGGTCAGCCTGAAACAAAAAAAAAAACTGTGTATTTTTGACTTGAAAAATTTTGCAAAATAATTTTTGACTTTAAGGAAACTTAAGTAATGTGCTAGTAGGGGTATATAAACAAGATCTAAACATGGTATTTATTTTTGTAAAATATAGAGTCATGTAAATATATTTTTAAGGCATGAAACCTAAACTTTTTAAAACATGAAAACTTAAATACAAGACACACATTTTAACAAAACCAAATTGTGTGTGTGTGTATCCTAGAGCCAATATCCAACACTCAAACTTTAACATTCTAATTCTTACATTGGTTCTAAGTACTACCAGCTCTTCAAGGGGGCTTTTCACCATCAAGGTCTTCAACACTTGAGTCTTGAGCCCACTTTGAGTTGACTTGAGTCCAAAACACTTTCTTTTAGGGAAGAAGACATCTATTTGAGATAGAAATCTGAAACACACTTAAACAACAATTGATATTAGTACAAATAACTAATATGTTTTGTAATCATCAAAACACACTAAAAACGGGTGATTGTAACCTTGGGCCAACAATCTCCCCCTTTTTGATGATGACAAAACATATAGGTTATTTAAACAAAAATGGAAGAAGAGCTTGGAAAGCTCCCCCTCAAATAATGCTATGTATCAAAAATGTCAATGAAGAGCTAAATACATAAGGCTTTTAAAAGACACATAATTTTGTCAAAAACTCAAATGCAAAACATATAGTTTTATCAAAAACTCGTATTTTTTCTCCCCCTTTTTGTCATACATCAAAAAGGGTTAAACAAATACGATAAAGGAATTTTTCTTTAAGAATCCATAATGCAAACATTCAACTCACCACAAATAAATAAAAATCTAGCATAATCTAGAGGTTTAGTAAAAATATCGGTAAGTTGAAAATCGGTAGAAACATAATCAATATCAATATCATCTTTCTCATAATGATCTCTAAGAAAGTGATACCTAATGTCAATGTGTTTGGTTTTACTATGTTGATTTGCATTCTTTGTCATGTGAATAGTACTAGTATTATCACAAAATATTTTAACATGATCAAAGTGTAAATCATAGTCAAGGAGAGTATGTTTCATCCAAAGAACTTGTGCACAACAAGCTCCGGCCGCAACATACTCCGCTTCGGCGGTTGAAAGGGCTACCGAATTTTGCTTTTTGGAAGACCAAGATACAAGACAATTACCTAAGAATTGACATGTTCCATTTGTGCTCTTCCTATCTACCCTACAACCCGCATAGTCGGCATCCGAAAAACTCTTCATATCAAATAGTCCGGTTTTCGGATACCACAAACCCATTTCAATAGTGCCCTTAAGGTATTTAATTATGCGTTTTACCGCTACTAAGTGTGACTCCTTAGGACAAGATTGAAAACGAGCACAAAGACAAACGGAAAACATGATATCCGGCCTACTAGCCGTCAAATATAATAAACTACCTATCATGCTACGATAAACTTTAATGTCTACACTTTTACCTTGTTCATCCTTATCAAGCTTGGTAGTTGTTGCCATGGGAGTTTTGCTCACTTTAGATCCTTCAAGCTCGAACCTTTTGATGAGTTCCTTTGTGTACTTGGCTTGATTGATGAAGATCCCATCCGTCCTTTGCTTGATTTGGAGTCCAAGGAAATAGTTGAGCTCCCCCATCATAGACATTTCAAATTCATCCTTCATGCATGATTCAAAAGCTTGGCAAAGAGATTCATTAGTAGAACCAAAAATAATGTCATCAATATAAATTTGCACAATAAGAATATCTTTTTCTACATGTTTTGTAAACAAAGTTGTGTCAATTTTACCTTTCTTAAAACCATTTGAAATCAAAAATGAAGAAAGTCTTTCATACCAAGCCTTAGGGGCTTGTTTTAAACCATAAAGAGTTTTATCTAATTTAAATACAAATCCGGATGTGTAGGATCAACAAACCCGGGGGGTTGTTCAACATACACCTCCTCTTCAATAAAACCATTTAGAAAAGCACTTTTAACATCCATTTGAAACAATTTAAAATCTTTATATGAGGCAAATGCTAGTGTCATCCGTATGGCTTCAAGCCGTGCTACGGGTGCAAAGGTTTCTTCAAAATCGATTCCTTCGATTTGAGTGAAACCTTGGGCAACTAACCTAGCTTTATTCCTAACAACGTTACCCGATTCATCCAACTTGCTCTTAAAGATCCACTTAGTACCAATTGTTGGTCTATCATGGGGCCTAGGAACAAGGTGCCAAACTTGGTTGCGCTCAAATTGATTGAGCTCCTCTTGCATGGCTAGCAACCAATATGAATCGGCCTCGGCTTCGAGGACGTTCTTGGGTTCAACATGAGAAATAAATGCATAATGTCCACAATAATCATGAAGTTTAGAGCGAGTGGTTACCCCTTTTGATACTTCACCTATGACGAGGTCCTTGGGATGATGAGGATTGTATCTCCAACCCTTTGGAAGTTGTTGAGTAGGCTCCATTTCATTTGTTTGATTTTCATTTCCTTGAGCCTCTTCTACTTTAGCTTCACTTCCTTCATCATCCTTTGGCTTGTCTCCCATAGTAGTAGTATCCTCCAATGTCACTTTCTCCAAGCCTTCATCCAAAGCATCTATTTCTACAACATTCTTAACAAACAAGTTAGATTCTTCAAACTTAACATGTATAGATTCCTCAATAGTCAAAGATGATTTATTGAAGATTCTATAAGCCTTACTTGCATTAGAATACCCAACAAAAATTGCCTCATAAGCTTTAGCATCAAATTTTCCTAAATTATCTTTTGTATTTAAAACAAAACATTTGCATCCAAAACTTTGAAATATGAAACATTTGGTTTTCTAGAAAAGTACATTTCAAAAGAAGTTTTTGAAGTATTTTTACACAAGAAAACACGATTTGATATATAGCATGATGTATTTACGGCCTCGGCCCACAAATAATGTGGTAGACCATATTCACTTAGCATTGTCCTAGCCATCTCTTGTAAGGTTCGATTTTTCCGTTCAACTACTCCATTTTGTTGTGGAGTTCTAGGACAAGAAAGTTCATGCTTAATTCCATGTTCTTCACAAAAAGTGGTAAAGGGTAGGTTAATGAACTCACCTCCTCTATCACTTCTTATTCTTAAAATTGAAGACTCTTTTTCTTTTTCAACTCTTTTCTTAAAAGTTTGGAAATATGAAAATGCTTGATTTTTGTGTTCAAGAAAGAAAACCCAAGTAAACCGTGAAAAATCATCAACCAAAACAAATGCAAATCTATTCCCACTTAGACTTTTGGTTTGTGTAGGGCCAAATAGATCCATATGGATTAACTCCAAAGGACGTGATGTCATGATATCCTTAATTGACTTGAAAGAAGACTTAGTTTGTTTCCCAAATTGACATGCGTCACAAACTCGATCCTTTTCAAAACTCAAACAAGGAATACCTTTCACCATTTCCTTTGTGTTTAACCTAGATATATGGTCAAATAAAATATGGCCTAATCTTCTATGCCACAACCAAGAGTTGTCATCGAGGGCTTTTAAACAAGTAATATTACAAGACATATTAGACATATCTATCATATAAACATTACTTTCACGAAAACCGGAAAACACACAAGTATTAGAAATTCTATCAATTACTTTACAAGCTATATGATCAAAAACAACATCAAAACCTTTATCACAAAGTTGACTAACACTCAAGAGGTTATGCTTGAGTCCATCAACTAAAACTACATTTTCAATTAAAGGGGATGTGCCGAGTTTTACATTACCAATACCGATGATTTTACCCTTGGCATCATCTCCGAAGGTGACGGTGCCACCTTCATGGTATCTTGATAGGGTTGCAAAGTTGTTGATGTCCCAAGTCATGTGCCTTGAGCAACCACTATCAAGATACCACAATCCTCTACGTCTTTGGGCTTTGGAAGGTACCTATATCATTTAACAAAATTGTTGACTTTGGTACCCAAATTTTCTTGGGTCCTTGAAAGTTAGTGTTGCGAACCCAAACATTATGATAAGATGCACTTAGTCTATCATAGCAAAAATTGGCTAAGTGTCCTTTCCGCCCACAATGTGAACATGAGAACACTCTTCCATACATGAATGCATGATGTGTGTGTGAAGTGTGAGCATGCTTTGAGGGTTTGCCACGATGTAAAGGTTGTGTGGTATGAACATGAGCATGAGCATGGTGAACATTTTTCTTAGGGGCTTGTTTCTTAGGAAACATGGCCTCTATCTTCTTATTATCAAACTCACAATTTTTTAAAACAATTCCCAATGAGTCTATTCTTTCTTTAAGCATGGTAATCTCATTAGAGTCAATTTGTGGAGACTTGCCTTTACAAGAAATCTTATACTTGTCAAAATCTTTTTGAGTGGAAACAAGAGTGGAAAGTAATTCATCCTTTTCTTTAGAAAGAGTAAAAACTTGATGATTAAGAGATTCATTTTCCTTTTTCATTTTTAAATACTTTTTCTTAAGAAAATCATAGTTATGTGATAATTCTACAAAAGCTTCTCCTAATTCATCCATGAAAAGTTCATCATTAGGAGAAGTGGAAGGGGTTACCTTGCTTGTGCTTTCATTGGCCATGAAGCACATGTTGGCGGTATCAATCTCCTCCTCGGATTCGCTCTCGGAATCCCATGTAGCTTTCATTGCCTTCTTCTTGTGAGGCTTCTTTGAGGTGGAGGGCTTCACTTTATCCGGACACTCCGCCACTATGTGTCCCGGTCTTTGGCAATTAAAACAAATGATCTTTCTTTCTTCTTTGCCTCCTTGCCATCTCTTCCTTCCTTGAAATTTAGCCTTGTTGTACATCCTCCGGACGTTCTTCACAAGAAGTGAGAGCTCTTCGTCATCTTCTTCTTCATCATCTTCGTCGGAGTGTGTGGATTGACTTTTGAAGGCTATAGTCTTCTTCTTGGAAGGAGCCATGTCCTCCCTCACTTTCCTTTCCATCTCATGGGTTTTGAGGTTCCCAATGAGACCAATTAGCTCCATCTCCTCCTTGTCATTGAGTTCCTTCATGATTGTTGCTTTTACTTCCCATGAAGGAGGAAGAGCCCGGATGATCTTTCTTACTCTTTGATCGTTGTCGATAGCATCACATAGAGAAGAAAGTCCATTAGTGATCTTTGTAAATCTTGTAACCATATCATCTATGGTTTCATTTTCTTGCATGCAAAAATTCTCATATTGGGACCGAAGAAGGTCAATCTTAGCCCTCTTTACTTGTGAGGTCCCTTCATATGTAACTAGCAAATGTGTCCAAATTTCATATGCGGACTTGTAATGAATAACTCTAGCTATGTCATCATCATTAAGGGCTTGAAGTAGTGCATAGTGAGCCCTAGCATTGGCATCAAATTCTTTGGTCTCTATTTCAGACCAAGTGGATTCATCACCGGGGGGTGCACTAAAAGGTTTGGTCACGACCTTTGCAACTCGACTACCTAGAGATTGCAAGAAAACGGTCATCTTAACCTTCCATATGGGAAAGTTAAGTCCATCAAACTTAGGGGGTGTCTTAATACCATCAGCCATCTTTACTAAGTGAGAATGAATGAAATGATTAGCAATATTAGGATCTTTCTAGGGTTGTTAAGCCAAGAGCCTAGTAACCAAGCTCTGATACCAATTGAAAAACACCTAGAGGGGGGGTGAATAGGTGTTATTGCTAATCTAACAATCTTTTTAAAACTAAGTATGATGAATGATGCAACGATCTCTTAAAACAAGACTAAGAGCCGAATACCCCGTGAGAGGTTCTGAACTCCTTCCTCCCAATTCCCCTTGAATGGGTTAGAGGTGCGCAATGCAACCTTGTTGTATGAGAATTGATCGAACAAAGCAAAGTATGATGGATGAATGGTGAGATGCACACAATATATCACAAGTATCACAAGCTTGAAATAAAAGCACAAAGGAAGAAACAAGATCACAAGCAAATAAGAGAAAGCAATATAGTGCAATAGAAATTTAAAGTAAGAATGGACACAAGGCAATCGCAAACACAAAATGTTTGTTTCGAGGTTCGAGCCACCGCTCTACTCCCCGCCTTCACCTCCGTGAAGGGTTTCGACTATCCACCGAGGATGATTACAACGGTCTACCGAAGACCCGAGCACCGAGCTCCACCAAGTACAATAACCTCTACCGAAGAGGTGTCTCCACAAGAACAAGAAGAGGAACAAGAACAAGAGTGATCACAACAAGATCACCAAACTCTTTTACAACACTCTCACTCTTTTACAACTTCACTATAGAATGAGTAAGGGATTTTTGGCTCTATGAAGTGTAGTGAGAAAAACTCAGTTGTAGAGATGATTTTGCAAGGGAACACAACTGAAAAATAGCTCAAGAAAGAATTGGAAATGGAGAGCTTAAACACTTTTCTTTTCTCTTTTGAAAACTTTGAAAACTAGAGGATTTTTCTTGGTATTTTGCAAGAGAGTCTTCTCATCTATTTATAGGGAGAAAAATAGGTTTAAAACAATTTATTTAGAGCTAATTTGCTCTGAAAAAGAACTGAAAAACCCTATAAAAGTCTGCCAAAAAACAGATCAAAAAACAGATTTCAGAATTGCACAAAAGAGGAAAGAGCCGTTGGGCAGCAGCAGGCTTGGCGGTCGACCGGGCCGGTCGACCGCCAGCTCAGCTGGTCAAAGAGCCGTTGGCTCGGGTCTTCTGGCGGTCGACCGGCCGGTCGACCCAGAAGACCCGAGAACAAACCTGCTCTCAGTCTTCCTCTAGCGGTCGACCAGACGGTCGACCCAGAAAACCCGAGAGCACTCCTGCTCTCAGACGGTCGACCGCCCGGTCACCGTAGGACGTGCACAGACGTGCACGCCCAGGCACAGTGGCCGGTCGACCGGGCCGGTCGGCCAGTCAGCCTGAAACAAAAAAAAACTGTGTATTTTTGACTTGAAAAATTTTGCAAAATAATTTTTGACTTTAAGGAAACTTAAGTAATGTGCTAGTAGGGGTATATAAACAAGATCTAAACATGGTATTTATTTTTGTAAAATATAGAGTCATGTAAATATATTTTTAAGGCATGAAACCTAAACTTTTTAAAACATGAAAACTTAAATACAAGACACACATTTTAACAAAACCAAATTGTGTGTGTGTGTATCCTAGAGCCAATATCCAACAATCAAACTTTAACATTCTAATTCTTACATTGGTTCTAAGTACTACAAGCTCTTCAAGGGGGCTTTTCACCATCAAGGTCTTCAACACTTGAGTCTTGAGCCCACTTTGAGTTGACTTGAGTCCAAAATACTTTCTTTTAGGGAAGAAGACATCTATTTGAGATAGAAATCTGAAACACACTTAAACAACAATTGATATTAGTACAAATAACTAATATGTTTTGTAATCATCAGAACACACTAAAAACGGGTGATTGTAACCTTGGGCCAACAGTCCATGCTTCAAAGGCTTATGGACACTTGTTCGAGATGGAGGGCTCGTGATGAGACATCATCATGTTTTTGCATATTCGAGACCGGATCGTCTGGCTGTGATTGGGAAAAAGACGAGATATTAAAATATGTAATCTGAAATCGAAAGTGTTGCTCTGGCTTCTCGCAATTTAACTGCGGTAGCAGTGGTGCAGGTCGTGATCCACAAAAAGGGATGCGATGCAAGTTTTTTGGTATATTTTAAATCATTAAATTGATTAAGTTGTTCTTCTTTATATTGAAAGAGATAAAAAGAAAACAATGTTAAGTTAGAAGAGGAAAAAGGAAGAAGAATTAAAAAGGATATGTTTGTATTTTTGGTTTTTAAAAGATAATTAAAAAAAGAAATTCATGGCTAAAATCTACTAAGTGATCCAACAAGATTACTTACCTCTTCAGACGATTGTCTAACCTTAGATCTTTGGCGATGATTTACTTTGAATTGAAGGCATTCAGCGCATAACCCATAAGAAGAGACTATTCCCATCCACATTATAACATCAAAACTCAAAGAGTAAGTATGAATTAATACAGAAAAAGAAGAAATTCATCATCATGAACTAACGGTGACACTCGCAATGGCAAAACTATTCTGAAGCTATAAAATTCATATAGATGTTAGCCCAAAGGCCAATCACTCTAGTTTTGATGATGATTAAATCATGTAGTTATGGTACTAATAATCTTGTATTTATTAAGTTTCAGATATTTATCAAGATCTTAGTCAGTGTTTTCAACAAAAGGTTCGAAGTCAAGTTTTGAAGCTAGCACATGTTGATTCAGGAGCTCGCGCTTCAAGATCGCATCAAGTACTCAAAGAGGAGTCTACCTCGTTTGGATCAAGTCAAGATGGAAAAGAAGATTTTTTAAGAGAAGACTTGAGTCTATGTTTGTAAGTTTAAGATTTTTGTTTTAGATAAAATGTAAAAGATAGATTAGCTGTGGATTGCTCAAGCTCATACACACAAACACACACACAAAATTTATATATCGTTTTCATAATAAATAGTTTTAGTTTTAGTTTTGAATTTGAGCTTCAAAGAATACATCTTTATGTTTCATGAATAGATTTCATCAAAATAAGTTACATGGTTTATATGTGTATTGGATTTCATCCATATGCATTATTATTTCATATTGTTTAGAAACTTCTTTTGATGAGTTTATATCATGTATTTAAAATCTTGTTTTTTATTAAAACTTATTTTAGAGCTTATTGTCAAAAACAAGTATATTTCATCTTTTTTGTTTATTGAATTCTATCCATACACACTATACTCCAAAAGTGTTTAAATATCTTATTTTTGTATTTGTACAAGTGTTGAAAAAAATCCTTTTTCATTTCAAAATTTAAAATTTTGAAAATACCGGTTTTTGTTTAAGCTTTAAATTCTTTACCTCAAAAATAGTTCAAATTGTTTGTAATATGTGTTGATTTTTGATCACACATATTTGTACTTCATAGCGTTTCAATGAACTTATTTTTGTGGATTTATTGGGAATTTATGAGATTTAAAATGTATTTTAAAAAGTTGCTAAAAATGTTTTCTGGGGATTTTGGCGGTCGCCGATCGGTCGACCGAACCAGGGCTCAGTCGACCGGTTGGTCGACCGACGTGCACAAGGACGTGCACAAGCCCTTGCCTTTAGGGTTGGTCGACCGAACGGTCGACCGACTGGATTAAACCCACTCTCGGGTTTGGTCAGTCGACCAGGCGGTCGACCGACAGGGCATGTGGCATGGGGGCGGTCGACCGGGCAGTCGACCGGCAACCCCAACAGGCAGGCCAATCTGGGCCATAACGGCTAGTTTTTGACAGCCTATATATTTGGGTCCATTTGACCAGTTTTGAAAAAGATTTTTCCAAATATATTCGAGAGCTCTTTCTCAGAGTTTCTTAACAAGTTTTTTAGGGCTTCCCTTCTATATCAATTAAAGAGGTTTATCAAGAATGTTTCTTATGTGTTTTCAAAAGAATTTCTTGAGTTTTTCACCTCCACATCTATCTTATTTTCTCACACAACCTTGAGCTTTTTCATTGCTATATCCATCCTAATAGGATCTTTGTTGTGAGAGTGCTTGTTGGTTGTCAAAGTGAAAAGATCACCAAGTGTCCCACTATTTGTTTTGGAGGAGTTGTAGAGGTTGCAGCCTCGGCGAATTTGCGAGTTCGTATTGTGAAGTGTTCTTGAGGGAGCTCATTGTAGAGGTGCGGCCTCGGCAAGCTAGTGGCTTGCATGTGTTGTTCTTGCGGGAATAAGTGAGGGATTTGCGGGTCCAAGGGTTCTTGAGGGAGCTCGTTGTAAGTGTTGCGGCACCGAGTGATCATGCAGGATCGATTATAGTAGAAATCCTTCATAGTGGTGAAGGCGGTGACACAGAGCAAGTGGCTCGAACCTCGAAACAAATCTTTCGTGTTTGCGATTGCTTATATATATATCTCTCTCTCTTGTGTTTATAACTTGCATGCTCTTTATTGTTCATATCACTATTTGCTTGATATTACTTGTGCTTGATAGATTTATATGATTGGGATTGATTGTGTGCTCACACTTGTATTTAACCAAGAGAGCTATCATTGCACCTCAACTCTTAATCTAGAGGAATCTTGAGGAAAAGTTCAGAGCCCTTCACCAGGAATTTAGCTTCACTCTTTGGTTATACGTTGTGTGTAGTTTGAGTTTGCATTATAGTTTTTAATTCCGCATTGTTTGACATTTGCTTAGCCCGTCACCTATTCACCCCCCTCTAGATGATCTACAATAGATTTAGAAATAAAAAGAGAAGAAAGTAATCTAGAAAGGTAATAAACTTAAACCATGAAGAAAAATACACAAAAAAAAAGTAAAAATTAATTTTCATTTAGATAAAGAAACAATAAGAGAGGAGAAACTTACATCAATTATCACCCTTGAATCGACTCTCTCCTTTCTTTTGAATCTCTCTCTAATCTAAATAACAAAGAAACAGGAAAAAAAACTAAACTAAACTAATCTCTAACCTGTTAACATTGTTATAACCCCCAATTTGAATAGGATCATGTAAGATCCTAACATGAAAATCATCCCGGTTATATGATCAATCTTGGTAAACCATTTCAAAGTTATATTGCTCAACACCTTGATCTAACAATGAAATGTGACTTGGTGGAATGGTTGATTTGGACTCAAGAGTGAAAGATTCAGGAACCAATACGGACACATAGAATTGTTTTAAATCAAGTTTAGGTTCTAAAATCGGGTATGCTTCAAGAGTTGGGTGCAAATCAAAGAATTAAAGTTCACATTTATTTTTCAATAATGGAATATGACTTTGCAAGATTAATGGTTCATGTTCAAGATTTATAGGTTCGAGAATCAATGTTGGTTCGGGAATATGGTCCAAATTGGGTAAGGATACCAGAGTCAATATAGATTCAAAAATTAGAACTGAATCACAAAGTTTGGGATCAGAGTCACATTCACATTCAAGTTCAATTTCTTTGAAGTGAAAACTTGTCAATTTGTCAAGGGTTTAGGATTGGTCAAGTTCAAGATGTTATGGTGAAATTGAATCTTGGTTTCCAAAACAACATGACTCTTGGGCCAAATCAATAGGGTAGAGATATCAAGATTGGTCAAATATTGATAAGGGAGAGTTTCTGATTAGTCATCAATTTTGTATTTTCTCATTTGCCCGATTAATGAATAAAACACTGCTATTTACTCGTGTTTTGGTCTCTTATGCAGATTATAAAAGTATAGAGGTAAAGTTCAAATAAGAGCCTAATTAAACCCATTTTCAGTAATTAATCAAGATTTCTTGGAGATCAAGGCAAGGAACTTCTCGAAGAATGCATTGGATCTCAAATTAAAGGTGTATCTGGAGTGTTGGCCCAAAGACCCTTCACTCTAGTCTTGATGATGATTAACTCATGTAGCTATATTTTACTAATAATCTTGTGATATTCAGTTTTAGATATTTGATCAAGTTATTAGTAGGTGATTAGCTTCAACAATGGTGTTTTGGAGCTTTCACATGGTGATTCAAGAGCTCGAGCGTCAAGTTTACATCTAGCACTCGGTTGGAGTCAAGCTCGGTGGATCACGTTTGGATCGAGTCGGCTTGGAGACAAGAAGACTTCGGTTTGTTTAGCTTAAGTTTGTTTTAGATCTTGTGTAAAGGTAGATAGTGTTGATATGCTCAAGTTCACAATACACACACAAGTTTCATATTTTGATTTTTCGGTTTAACCGATCTTGGTTTTCATGAATAGATAAGATCAAAACAAGTTTATATGGTTTAATGTATATTAGATTTAATCTATACACATCTACGCTTCATCTATTTAGAAAAACTTATTTTGATAAGTCTACTTCATGAGTTTGGAGTTTTGTATTTAAACAAAACTTATTTTTAGATTTAATGTCAAAAACATAGATATAATATCTTTCATGTATATTGGATTTTATCCATATACAATATGCTTCAAAGATGTTTAAATATCATGTTTTTGTATTTACATGTGTTTTGAAAAAATTGGATTACCATTTCAAAAATTCAAGTTTTGAAAAATACAGTTTTTGGTCTAAGGCAAATTTTCAATTTCACAAAAATAGTTCAAATAGTTTATAATATGTGTTGAATTTTTTCATACATATTTGTATTTCAAAGATCTAATAAGAACTGATTTTTGTGAAATTTATATGTTTTTATGAAATTTAATTAATAATAAAAACCCTAGTTTTTAAATCCTATATTGGCTGGACTGGCTGTCTGCCGGTCGACCGGACCGGTCGACCGTAGCAGAGGTCGGTCGATCGAGCTGGTCGACCGACGTGCACAGGACGTGCACACAGCCAGGCTGGTGGGCCGGTCGACCGGGTCGATCGACCGCTAGAGAGCTTTGCTCTCTGAAAATGGCCACGGTTGACCGACCCGGTCGACTGGCAGAGAGCTTTGCTCTCTGTATCTAGCTCTGGTCGACCGGGCGATCGACCGGCCAGAGAGCTGTTGCTCTCTGGATCTAGTCCCGGTCGACCGGTGGACTCAACAGTCAAAAATTTGACCGTTGACCGGTCGACCGGAAGGGCAAAAATGCCCTTGCCTGCTGCCAATGGGCAGATTTGAAATGGGGCTATAAATACCCCCATTTGAGTTGGTTTTTAACAACAATTTTCAAGAGCAAAAATTCTCCTATTCTTAAGTGTTTTAACAGCAAGTTTTAAAAGAGTTTTGGGTTTAAAGATTTGATCTTTATTTGTTTTAAAAAGGGTTGGAAAATTCAAAGAAAAAGAAAGTCTTTGGGATTGTTTTTGATCTTCATTTTTATATCTATTCTAAAAGTTTTTTCAAGAGTTTTTCTTTGTGATTTTAATTTTCAAACTCTTTGTTTTCTCACACTTGAGCTTATCCATCTATCCTATCTATTAGGATCTAGTTTTGTGAGAAAGAATTGGTTTATGGTTGAGAGAGACCCAAGTTGTAAACCTTTCATTTATTGTGATATCCCTCTAGTGAGAGGTGATAGTATTGATATCCCTCTAGTGAGAAGTGATTGTGGAAGTGGTGTTTGTATCCCTCTAGTGAGAGGTAGAGATTGTGTTGGAATCCCTCAAGTGTGAGGTGTTTGTTGTTTATGTTGGCTTTGAGCCTATCCCTTATTTGTGAGGTTGATTGTTGATTTGAGTTGTGCCTTGCCTCTAATGAGAGGTTGTATTTGGTTGAGAGAGGAGTTGTGTACTCCCGGTTATATTTACCCAAATACTCAGTGGAGGGTCCCTGTGTGGGAAGTCCTGTGTGGACGAGTTAGTGAAAATCCTTCTGTGTGAAGGCGGGGACGTAGAGCTGTGTGCTTGAACCTTGAAACATATCTCGGTGTTTGCGTTTGATCCATTTTCTCTAACTCTCTCTTACATTGTACATTGCATCATATTGTCATATCATATATATGCTTGTGTTGATTGTGTGCCCATACTTGTGTTCAACTAAGAGAGCTTCATATAGCACCTTAACTCTTATTTAGAGAAATTTAGAGCAGATAGTCCAGAGCCCTTCACCGGGAATTTGGCTACACTCCTTGATTATACTAAGTGTGTTGCATTAAGTTTTTAAATTTCGCATTATTTGTCTTAGATTAGCCTTACACCTATTCACCCCCCCTCTAGGTGTACTTTTAATTGGTATCAGAGTCTACGCTCCTGATATTTGGTTTAACTGCCTAGGGTGAGATCTTGGTTGCTAATCTAGTTTTTGCATTTGCACACTTATTTGTTTACACACACTCATGGATTATCTTGCACCTCCCATGTTTGATGTTTCTAACATCAATATGTGGAAGCTTAGAATGAGTATGTACCTAAAAACCCTAGGCTTGCATGTTTTCCTTGCCGCTACCAAGAAATCCTATCTTGGTAATAGCAAGCATATAGAGGCCAATGCACAAGCCCTAATGGCACTTAGAAGCACGCTTAATAAAGAACATCTTTCTATGGTTTCTCATTGTGATTCCGCTTTTACAGTGTGGAATACTTTGACCTCCTCTAAGCTTCAACCGACAAATCATGTGGAGAAGGAATCTAGTGGAGATGAGTCCGACCAACATTGCTACATGATCCAAGGGAATAACTCCCTTGAGGTATATTCAGAATCTCAACTAGATGATAGTGCTAGTTATTCCGGCGATGATTTAGTTGATGCCGATGTTTTGAATGAAGAACTATCCATTGTTTGTGAAAAATTGCTAGAAAAATATAATCTTTTGAAAAAGAAAAGTTTTGGATTAAAAGAAGAAAATAAGAATTTTGTGTTCAAAACTTGATTTGGCTTTGTAAGAGAAGGTTGAGATTTTAAATGAATGTGACTCTTTGAAAACTCAACTTGAACTTGCTTTAAATGAAAATAAGATTTAAAAAATAAAAATGATTGTAATGAAATTTTGAAGAAAAATAAAGTTAGATCTTCAAAACTTGATATTGTTGTAAAAGAAAATGATTCTTTGAAAGACAAAATTATTTCTATTTCAAAGGATTTGGATTTGGTTTCCAAGAAAACTATTACTTTGAAAAATAATATTGACTCACATGTTTGCCATGCTAGTGTAGCTTCATCATCTACCTACCCATTGCATGCTCCACTTTATCTTCAAGAATTAAAAATGATATTGATGTTTTGAAGAAAAGTGTTTTTTGTTTGGGCTCCACTTTGAGCCAATGTGTCATGAACCACACACGGTTGGAATCCATATTTCGAAAGAAATAAGTTCCAAATATGCATGCACACCATACACGGCATACACATGTTCCTCACGTTTATACACACAACACTATATATGCTCATGTGTACACTTGTACACATTGTGGACGTAAGGGCCCCCTTACAAGATTTTGTTATGATAGAATACATAATGAAAATTTTGCAAATAGATTTATTTGAGTTAGGAAAGGAACTAACCCCTATGGACCCAATAAAGTTTGGGTACCAAAGACCACTCCTATTTTATTTGATGTAGGTGTGGGCTTTCACTTGATGTGAGACTATTGGTGCCTTGAGGTGGATGTGTTCCGAGCTTAAAGATGACAATTTTAGATGCATCACTTTCAAGGGGAGTTTGGTGGAGAGGACCACCTTGGTTTGGAGACATAGAGATGTACCCTCTTAGTTTTGGTTACGATCTCTAACTCTCATTTATGTTTACATGCTTTCATATGATTAATTTTTAGCATGTTTTGATGTTTCTTGATTATTATGTTAAATACCATGAAATTTAGATTAGTGATATACATGTATAGTATTTGAGATACACCCATATTTCTATAGACCTATACTTTTGTGTTCTCACTTTAGTTTAGCTATCGTGTATATCATAACTCTAGACATGTGCATTTACCATAATGATCATATGAGTTTTGTTTTAATGTTTGCACTTCATGTTTTGATTACATGTTTAGATGTTATTTTTCATTTAAACTTGAGTATATACTTGTACAACTAGTGAGCTACAAATAGATTATTATATATTTGTGCTTGAACCCATTAGATGTACTAGTATAGTCTAGTTTTGATGATTCATGCATTTTGACTTGTATTCTCTATTTTTGTGTATGTTTTTATGGTTGTGTTTAAACTTCATGTATATGTCTATTTTGTATAAACTAATAGTTATACATATACATCCTTGAGCCACTTGCCTTCATGCATATACTTTTGTGGACTCGTTCATGTTTGGATATGTATGTATACTCTAGTTTGTACAAAACATACATAAACCTTGAAGGATTCTTAGTTTTGATGATTTTCATGTTTTTGATGATTTTTCATGTTTTAAGGAATTTCACATTGAGCTTAATTGCCTATTTTCATGACTATGTCTTTCACATAATACTTGTACTCTCACCATTCTTGTTTTCTCATGATTTTATTTTCATGAATATTATATGTGCTTTATAGATTTTGAGTGACATTGGTTGAGTGATTTTCATATTTTTCATGGAATATATTTTTGCTTTATTCCTTACTCGAAGGATTTCGTACTAGTTTTCAAATTTTTCATAAAACTAGTTACGTTATTCTTCATGTGGTAGAGTTTTCAAATATGCTAAACATGTTTTTAAACTTATTTTTGAAAACCCCTACCCATTAAGGGCAGTTGGTTGGACGACTATGCCTTATATGTTCATATTGAAAATCAATTTAAACATGTGCATGAATAGGGAGGTCTTTATGAGTTATACACTTGTTCATCATTGTATTTTTCAATTGGTATTACAATTGATATCCATTTTGTATACTCATATTTGTTTCTATATATGTATGCTTCAACTTCAAATAGTATCAATTTTGATTGGTATTTAATTTTTCATACATATATATATGTGTTTTAATTGTGCTTATTATATCTCTATATCTTTGAGCACAAATATTGGTTATGCTAAGCTTGATTTAGTCTTTAATGATAATTATTTTCAATTGGTATCTTAAATAAGCTTATGCATCGTTTTCATTAGTATTTCATAAAGGGGGAGAAAATTCATGTTTTACCTTTCAATCGGTTTTGTTTACAATTGGTATCTTACTCCCACTATTTATGTTGAAAAATGATATTTTAGTTTTCATTTGGTTTTCTATGCTCCTAATGAAAATTATATTTTCAATTGGATATATGTTTCATTTTCAATATTGGTATCAAGAATCTTAAATTGATAGTATTTTCTATTTGGTATCTTTATTAAAAAATGATTTTAGTGTTTAACCAAAAAGATTGGTTTATGTTTTTTTAATTGGTATCAAAAGTGTAAAATATTTTCAATTGGTACTAATTTTTACAATTGGTATCAAGATTTCCTATATATTTATATCTTTCAATTGATATCAAAATTTTTGTTGGTATCTTCAAAATGTTTAGTTTATTTTCAATTGGTATCATAAATTGATATCATGATGTTTCGATGTATACCTTCATGCTAATTTGATATATTTTTCAATTGGTATCATAATATTTTGATTTACATTGCTTATATACAAGGAAAGCTTAACATCTTCTCTATATATAGATTCATGTTGAGTGTATGTCATATTGAAATAATTGACCTTTCTTTGGCATGTAGTACACATGTGTAGTAGGAGCTTCACATCTCCTTTTATACATTGCATATTATGCTTTATGTGGTTAGAGTTTAGTCATCTCTTTTCATATAAATGCATGTATGCAGGGGGAGTTAACTTCACATCTCTCCTCTTCATGAATGTATATAGCATATATACCCTTATTGTTTTGATTTATGAAAAAGGAAGAAAAATATTATTTATGTCCTTTATTGTTTATACCCCTTTGTTGATGAATTGACAAAAAGAGGGAGAGATATTTTGGAGTTTTATATGCATATGTGTTTAAATTTGTTATCTTTTACCATAGGTATCAAAAGCATCTTTTGTTGGTATTAGTATCAAGAGCATCTTTTATTGTTTTGTTGGTATCAAGAGCTTTTGTTGATCTTAAACGCATAAGAACATGCTTATTTTAAAATTGATATCAAGAGTATGTTTATTTCATTGATATCAAATTCATGTTTATGTATATCTATATTGAGCATTCATTGAATATCTTTATATTTATTACTATGCATAAGTTAAGGGGGAGCTTCTATGAAGCTTAACTTTAATCCATGCATATATAACTCCATGAGTTTTGTCATCATCAAAAAGAGGGAGATTGTTGGCCCAGAGGCCCTTCACTCTAGTTTTGATGATGATTAACTCATATAGCTATAGTTTACTAATAATCTTGTGATATTCAGTTTCAGATATTTGATCAAGTTATTAATAGGTGATTAGCTTCAACAAAGGTGTTTTGGAGCTTTCACATGGTGATTCAAGAGCTCGAGCGTCAAGTTTACATCTAGCACTCGGTTGGGGACAAGCTCGGTGGATCACGTTTGGATTGAGTCGGCTTGGAGACAAGAAGACTTCGGTTTGTTTAGTTTAAGTTTGTTTTAGATCTTGTGTAAAGGTAGATAGTGTTGATATGCTCAAGTTCACAATACACACACAAGTTTCATGTTTTGGTTTTTCGGTTTAACCGATCTTGGTTTTCATGAATAGATAAGATCAAAACAAGTTTACATGGTTTAATGTATATTAAATTTGATCTATATACATCTATGCTTCATCTATTTAGAAAAAATTATTTTGATAAGTCTACTTCATGAGTTTGGAGTTTTGTATTTAAATAAAACTTATTTTTGGATTTAATGTCAAAAACATAGATATAATATCTTTCATGTATATTGGATTTTATCCATATACAATATGCTTCAAAGTTGTTTAAATATCATGTTTTTGTATTTACATGTGTTTTGGAAAAATCGGATTTCTATTTCAAAAATCTAAGTTTTGGAAAATACAGTTTTTGGTTTAAGGCAAATTTTCAATCTCACAAAAATGGTTCAAATAGTTTGTAATATGTGTTGAATTTTTGTCACACATATTTGTATTTCAAAGATCTAATAAGAACTGATTTTTGTGAAATTTAAATGTTTTTATGGGATTTAATTAATAATAAAAACCCTAGTTTTTAAATCTTATATTGGCTGGACTGGATGTCTGCCGGTCGACCGGACCGGTCGACCGTAGCAGAGGTCGGTCGACCGAGCTGGTCGACTGACGTGCACAGGACGTGCACATTGCCAGGCTGGTGGGCCGGTCGATCAGGTCGGTCGACCGCTAGAGAGCTCTACTATCTGGAAATGGCCCGGTCGACCGACCCGGTCGACCAGCAGAGAGCTCTGCTCTCTGTATTCAGCTCCGGTCGACCGGGCGATCGACCGTCTAGAGAGCCGTTGCTCTCTGGATCCAGTCCTGGTTGACGGGGCGGTTGACCGATGGGCTCAACGGTTAAAAATTTGACTGTTGGCCGATCGACTAGAAGCGCAGAAATGCCCTTGCTTGCTGCTAACGGGCAGATTTGAAATGGGGCTATAAATACCCCCATTTGAGTTGGTTTTTAACACCAAATTTCAAGAGCAAAAATTCTCCTATTCTTAGGTGTTTTAACTGCAAGTTTTAAAAGAGTTTTGCGTTTAAAGATTTGATCTTTATTTGTTTTAAAAAGGGTTGAAAAATTCAAAGAAAAAGAAAGTCTTTGGGATTGTTTTTGATCTTCATTTTTATATCTATTCTAGAAGTTTTCCCAAGAGTTTTTCTTTGTGATTTTGATTTCCAAACTCTTTGTTTTCTCACACTTGAGCTTATCCATATATCCTATCTATTAGGATCTAGTTTTATGAGAAAGAATTGGTTTGTGGTTGAGAGAGACCACCAAGTTGTAAACCTTCCATTTATTGTGACATCCCTCTAGTGAAAGGTGATGTATTGATATCTCTCTAGTGAGAGGTGATTGTGAAAGTGGTGTTTGTATCCCTCTAGTGAGAGGTGAAAATTGTGTTAGAATCCCTCAAGTGTGAGGTGATTGTTGTATGTGTTGGCTTTGAGCCTATCCCTCATTTGTGGGTTGATTGTTGATTTGAGTTGCCTTGCCTCTAGTGAGAGGTTGTATTTGGTTGAGAGAGGAGTTGTGTACTCCCAGTTATATTTACCCAAATCCTCAGTGGAGGTTCCCTATGTGGGAAGTCTTGTGTGGACAAGTTAGTGGAAATCCTTCTGTATGAAGGCGGGGACGTAGAGCTGTATGCTCGAACCTCGAAACATATCTCGGTGTTTGCGTTTGATCCACTTTATCTAACTCTCTCTTACATTGTGCATTACATCATATTGTCATGTCATATATATGCTTGTGTTGATTGTGTGCCCATACTTGTGTTCAACCAAGGGAGCTTCATATAGCACCTCAACTCTTATTTAAAGGAATTTAGAGGAGATAGTCCAGAGCCCTTCATCGGGAATTCGGCTTCACTCTTTTGTTACACTAAGTGTGTTGCATTAAGTTTTTAAATTTCACATTATTTGTCATAGATTAGCCTTACACCTATTCACCCCCCCTCTAGTTGTGCTTTCATGGAGAAATACGGATCCAAAATACGCAAAACCAGATATATACAGAAACCTTCGAAGCAAGACGCAGCACTATCCAAAAGATCAGGGTTATTGCTCCTGATCTTCTACGCATGGCATCGTCCAGCTGAGCCCTAGCTCCTTTTGCTTATAAATACTGCATGTAAGGGCCAGAATTAGGGTTTTGTCTTCATTAGTGTAGTGCAAGATTTTTTCTTTTTTTCCTTGTATTTTCTCTCTCTTTTTAGATCTAGTATTACGGTAGAGTTAAATTCAGGAGAGAAAGAGAGAGTTATTGTAATAGATAAGTGACAAATCTATAAAAATTTCCTCTTTTCTTTCTATTATTTCTTTTCTAACTTCATACTAGATGCTTAGCTAGATTTTTCTCTTATGGTGATTTAACTACTAACCGCTAATCATCTAACTTTTGATCGATAATTCACATAAATCTAATAGCCTCTATAAGGTCTTACTCTTGCAAGAGTGATTGATGGTTCATGATGAGGGGTTCTAACTCCTAACTTGTTAACAAGTTAACTTGCAATGAATACTTTACTTCATGCTTGCTCACTTATAATTTTGATGAATTAATTATAGCTTGCATCTTGTTAATCAAGTTTTGATGTGGAAAAAAATCTTATGGGCTATACTTTGAAAGGCTCTTGAAACTAAGGATCCATGCGAGACAACTATCACTTTAAGAGGTTATTATGATTAGTAGAGCAATTAGTAGTTAGTAACCAAGAGTTTTTTTTACTGTGTTTTCAAAACCACTTTCCAAATCACTTCACTATCTTTTCTTTTATGTTTTTCATCATCTTCTTCTATTTCTTCTTCTTGTTTTCGTTTCTTTTCCTTTTGATTCTTTTGAAACCTAGAAGTACTCATTAACGCTAACATGACATGATCGACAAAGCTTCTATCACCTCCCGTTCCTGCGATTGACCCATATAGCCACTTTGATATCACAGTGTATCGAGAAAGCCAAAGCACATACAAGTAAAATTCTAAATTTCTAAATACATGTTTTTGTGTATGGTTCCCCACTCGATCAGATTTTGGCGCCATTGCCAGGGATGGGAATGATTTGAATTCACGACTTTGTTAACATTCTCTTCTCTATTTCTGTGTACATGTTAAATTTTACAGAAACTAAGCATTGCAGAAGTGAAATATTTCTTGCACCCTCTGCTCTAGAAAGTAGGGCACCTACTTCATTCAAGGAGCCGCAGAAACGCGATATTTAGGCCAATTGCACGACAAAAGTTGGGGTATAAGACCCTGGATTTTGCAGGGTAAATCTAGATGCAGTATTTTGCATGTTTCTGCTATTAGTTTTTGGATTGTTTTGACTATGCACATTAATAAATATAACAAAAATCAGTAATTGGATGTGTTAAAAATGGTTTAGATATTTTTATCTAAACACGTGTCGATTTAAATTCCATTACTGTATTTTGTTCTGTTGTTGAGTGCTGAACCGAGGTGTACATATTGCATTGCATATAACTTAGGACAAACACGTGAGTGATTTACTCGCTTTGAGTGTTTATTCTCTTCTATATTGTATTCTTGCATTAATCAATTTTTAAGGGTAAAATCCAACATAACATAAGGTGAGAAAGTCATTGCCCTCCCTTGGCCCAAAAATCACCTCCTCACTCACACAACCCAAACCTAATTAAAACTTACTAGACGTTGGCCCTAGGGACATCTCGGACTCATTAAGAGATTGACCTTGGGAAAAAGTTATTAGTATCAGACTCTTACCAAATCTGTGTCTAAGAATTGGGGATTAAGAGGTTAAGCCTCAAAGATTCAGTGGTTTGGCGTAATTAAGGCAGTTACTTATGCACGGATACCTCCTACTTAATTTTGCCCTTACATGTCCGATTAGAATCGTGGTCTGATTACTGCAATATCCCTCTCCTGGACAGTCGACCATGGGGGCTGTCTAAAAAATCATTAAGGACAAGTCATCAGAGCGAGCCTCACTTCAAAGTAAAGGTTACGTTTCAACTAAAACGCGGACCTCACGTCCAAAAAAAAAAAATAAAGACTTCAAATGAGGATCTGAGCAACTACGCGCCGCGCGTCCCATGCGGGTCTGAGCAACTCCGTGACACGCATCCATGCCGGTCTGAGCAATTCCACGCCACACTTCAAATGCGGGTCTGAACAACTCCGCGTCCGCATCTACAACAAGTAACACGAGGTCCGCCTCCAGTGCGAGACCGGTGTTCTGTTATAACTGATCCCCATTACTCGGTCAATTAGCTCCCCACGTAATAGGGAGTTAATCCCGATAATGGAGGAATTTTAGGGGATAATAATACCCCATGACTCCCTACAAATAGCCTGAGAAGCTATAAAAAGGAGGGCAAGAGAAGAAAAAGGAGAAAAACTGTAGAGAATTAAGAGCTGAGAATTCTCAAGCTAAAGACTTCTTGTTTTCTTCTTGCTTTCTGGAGAGAGAGAGAAAGAAAAGGAGTAATCAGTAGGCTCTAAACACTTAGTGTGTTAAAAATAGAGCTCCCTCCTGATTGATTTTTGAGTGTGTCCTGAAGAAAAGCTTGACATTCGACCAGTTAACGGAGAACAAGAATCACTCTCTATTGTCAACACGAAGAACCCAGCCTTAAACAAAGGGGAGAATCATATCTTCCTCTCTTTTGTAATCGAAATCGTTCTGCTGTAACTTTTCATCCACTCAAAGAAACTTTATATCGACCCAACTTTTTTGACTAAACAAAAGATGGCGACTCTGCTGGAGACTTCTTTCTGTATCGATCAGAACGCCGTGATGCAAGCTTATGTCTAGCTTCTTGGCAAGACGGTGGAATCTCTTGTCGTTGAATTCGATCAAGAAAATTTTAGGGAATTCCTTTCCTCAGGCTCTGCCATTCCTAAGGCAATGCGGCAATACCGTAAAGTCTCTTATGAGACTCGCTCTCAAATCTCTTAAGAGATTACTCCTAAAGTGGCTTGCATCACTGCTCACAACACAAGCGGTGTGCCACTTTTGAAGGGGTTCTGAAAACCTCTTGTGTAGCACATGCAGCCCGTGTCAACGTCTCTCAAGAGACCCATAGGGCCAGTGCATCAGTGCACGATCAAAGTGATGGTGAAGATCAATTTCGCTGTTCTTCTTCTCTCCAAACTCTGCAATTTCAGGTTGTCGGGGGGTTCCTAACAACCCTTGCGACTCAACCGGAATGATGAACGTCGACAAAGGCGTCGCGCACGTTGACAACAAATCAAAGATTCTGTAGAAGTCATTTGTTCTACAAATTCAAAACGCGAGATTCACACCCGCATCCCTTTCAGGAAAGATGAGTCCACGCCCAACGCGAGACCCGTGTTCTACCTACCCTAATATGCGAGACCCGCGTTCTGGCAGCTTCAGAACATGAGGTCTGTGTCTCTGGCCCTAAACACGAGACTCGTGTTCTAAGGCAAACTCAGCCAACACCGGAAGCTTGTGTTTCTACTTCAAAATGCGAGACCCATGTTCTTCCTGCTTCAGAACGTGACTCTCAAATTTTTAACTCTAAACGCGATGATCGCGTTTCAACACAATGCGAGGTCCGCATTTCAACAAAAAAACACGAAACCCACGTTCAAAATGACATGTCTTCAAGACGTGTGAAGCCAAGAAGCCCTCACACCCAGGGATTCGAGCCCAGGTCCTCAGACGTTCTCTCAACGAACCTCGAGACTCGTGTACCTGACAAGGAAGCGGAGCGCTATCAAATCACCCTCGATGTCACTGCGAGCAACTTATCTCGGCAGTACTCTTTGATTGCCATTGGAGCTTTCAGATCAATAAACCTTTAGTTTTTAGCCAGTTGTCAGCAGCTTTAAACTCAGCCAAGAGACGATGATCCCGAAAGAAGAAACTGTTCCGCTATAACTGTTTAGCCACTCAAAGAAACATATATCGATCCAACTTTTTTGTCCAAATAGATCAGTTAGGAGTCGTGTAGGCCTAGGTCAACCCTAGCATAAGCTTGTTTAATTTTTCTCTCTTTCTTTTTGTTTGTTTGTTTGTTTGTTTTTTCTTTTTGGTTGTGTTTGTTGTGAAATGGATTATAACCAAACTTTTTTCAACTTTAATATGAATTCATTTTTTTACCCTGACCTTATTTGACTCGGATAACTCCAACCTAGCTTTATACAACATGAACCAACCAAATAGGCTGGATTTAATTTATCTGACTCAATATAACGATACCCCTAATCATATGACCAAAATTTTCAAAATAATTTCAAATTTTCACAGAGTCAATGGGGATTCACTTCTCCTGAGTTAAATTTTCAATCACCTTATTTGCAACCTTTTCCAATTTTGCTTCATATACTCTTTTCTAGAATAACTAATTGAAAAAAAATCAGAGTTAGAAAAGAGTTTAGAAGCCTTACATGTCCGAGCGACAATTTCAAAATATTTTAGACTCACAATTTACACCAAAGTTTCAAGATTTATACTTACCCATTCCAGTCCCACCTTCCCAAAAAAAAATCCATCTTGAAAATGAGTATAGGAATCTTGCTTGAGTTCGAACAACAAATTCAACATCTAATGGACTCACAATTTTAACAAAGTTTTCAAAACTAACCTTCATATTCACCTTTTCAAGAAGAACCGAATGACTTAGAAAAGAGTATGAAAGATATGATTCAGACTCAAAATTTTGTTACCCAGTTCATCGATAGGTTAAAATCAAAAATGAGTCAATTGGTCAATACCTATAGGAATGAAAAGACTCTCTCTTATAAATCTTTCCTGATATCTCTAACCCTATCGATCTGGCACAGGAATCATATTCTTTTGGAAACCAAGATTCAATTTCATAATTCCAATTTCAACTTGCCCAAAATTAAAGTTTTGAGAACCGTAGTGACAATTTGGCAAGTTTTCACTTCCCTGAAATTGAACTTGAACATGAATTTCAATCCGAACCTCAACTTGGTAATTCAATTCCACTTCTTGACTTAATATTGACTCCGGTATCTTTATCCAATTTTAATCACTTTCATGAGTCAGTATTAAATCCTGTGCCCGTACATCGTGAAATTGAATCACCAATCTTTCAAAAACACATTCTGTGATGAGTCAAGTGTGTGAACCTCAATTTTTTAGTTTGGATCCAAATTTTGAACCAATTTTGACTCCAGAACTTTTACTTGATTTCAGTTTTCTCGAGTTGGTATTCATTCTTGTACCTTTTGAGCCAAAATCAATCATCTTTCAAAATCACACTCAATTTTTGGATAAAGGTATAGAACAAAATGACTCAGAGATTATTTTTCAAAATTGAAATTTTGATGGGGATAATTTTTTCAATAAAATCTTACATTTTCACAATCAATTCTGGGTTATATTAAGAGAGAGAGAGGTCATTGTTGGGTTCCTACGAACTTCACATTCTTTGAATTAGGTAGCATTTCGTGTACCAATCAGAGCTCCACCGGCACCACCACCATGCGGTGAATCTTCCTTCCCTCTTTATGCATACATACATTCAAGATGCATTGACGACAATGCATGAAATAAATGTCGGGGAGGTTTTACTAACATAGATTTTTAAATTTTCTTTCTTTTTCACTTTTTAAGGATATTTTTAGACTTTTTAAGGATATTTTTAGAATTTTCTCTTTTTTATGGGATTTTCCTTTCTTTAAAAACTTCTTGAAACAAGACAAAAAGTTTTGATCGATTTTTAAGAAAATTAAGTTGATATTAGGAATTAAGAAAACCACAATTATGACTTCTTAAACCTAGTCAAAATAATGAATTGTTTAAACTTTAGATTAAGAAATATAGATTGAAAAGATAATTTGATCTTGATTTTTTTGCCTTAGGAAATATGCACTTAAACATTTACACATTTTTTGGGAATGAAACAAAGACTTAAAATGCCAAAAATAAATAAATAAAAAATGAATAAAACTACTTATTAAAGTTGGATAATTATGCCTCAGGAAGCATGATTATTCATGCTTAACAGTGATAAAAAAAAATAAATTCTTAGTTTTGTGACCTTGTTTACTCGAGTGCTTAAGACCGAGGGATATTTTCTCATCTGTGCCTTAAAACTATCTGGTTTGAGAGTTATCGGCTATAGGCTCACTATCCAGGTAAAGTAGAAAGCCTAAAAAAACTAAGAGAAAATATATATATAAATAAATGAGTTGATGGTTAGAGTTGAAATTCTAAAATTTTATACTATCACAAAGTGCATATTATTTTGATTTTAGGAAAGAATAAATATTCGATTCAATGTTAAATTCTTACCTTTAATTTATAACAGATCTTGCATCTAGACTAAATTTAAAGACGAATAATTTTAGGTTAACTTATGACCTTTTGATCGTTTAAATGTTTGCAAAAATAGTTCAAAATTTTTTCTCTCTTTCAAAATGTGATTTCAAATTACTAACATTTGTTTCTTTCTTTATAGATTTTGTAGGTGTAATCCACTGAAAACCCTCAGTAGACTATAATTTCTCCTCTAGGGGAAACCTAAAGGTTTAAAAGCTTGTTGCACATGCTCAATGTAATCGTGTCACCTGCGAAAGTGGTGTAATAAAACTATTAGTTAGTTTTTTAGTTTTTCTTATTTTGCACGGGTCGAGGAAAGATAAACATGAAAGTGTGATTAGTCATCAATTTTGCATTTTATCATTGCATTTTCCTATCCGATTTATGAATAAAATACTGCTATTTACCCGTGTCTTGGTCTCCTGTGCAGATTTCAAAAGTGTAGGGGCAAAGTTGAAATAAGAGCCTAATTAAACCCATTTTTGGGTAATTATTCAAGATTCTTAGAGATCAAGGTAAGGAGCTTCTAGAAGAATGTATTGGATCCCGAATTAAACCTGTATCTGGAGAAATATGGATTCAAAATATGCAAAACCAGATATATACAGAAACCTTTTGAAGCGAGACGCAGCACTGGGCAAAAGATCAAGGCCATTGGCCTTGATTAAGCCACACAAACGCGCAACGCGTGGCATCGTATAGCTGAACCCTAGCTCCTTTTACCTATAAATACTGCATGTAACAGCCAGAATTTGAGGGAGGAGATCAGAATTAGGGTTTTTTTCTCCATTAGTGTAGTGTAGAATTTTCTTCCTTTTTTTTTTTTTTTCTTTTCTTGTATTTTCTTTCTTCTTTTAGATCTAGTATTAGGGTTGAGTTAGTTCGGAGAGAAAGAGAGAGTTATTGTAATAGATAGGTAACAAATCTATAAAAGTTTCATCCTTTCTTTCTATTATTTCTTCTCTAACTTCTTACTAGATGCTAAGCTTGATTTTCTCTCATGGTGATCTAATTACTAACCACTAATCATCTAACTTTTGATTGATAATCCACATGAATCTAATAGCTACTACAAGGCCTTACTCCTGCAAGAGCCACTGATGGCTCATGATGATGGGTTTAACTCCTAATTTGTTAACAAGCTGTAGGCTGTCTAAAAATCACTAAAAGACAAGCCATTAAAAAGCAGAGTTTCAAGTTCTAGACGCGTGGGCTCGAAACCCGCGTCTCAACATCAAGGCGCGTGGGCTCGACACCCGCGTCTCAACATCAAGGCGCGTGGGCTCGACACCCGCGTCTCAACCTCAAGGCGCGTGGGCTCGACACCCGCGTCTCAACATCAAGGCGCGTGGGCTCGACACCCGCGTCTCAACATCAAGGCGCGTGGGCTCGACACCCGCGTCTCGGTTATAACCGTCCTGGTTATGGGGCAGTCGCCGCCCACATAGCGGGGAGGTCAGCCCCTCGTTGTGGAGCGTTTTTAGGGGGCACGTTCACCTGGAACCCCTATAAATAGCCCCGTCACTATTAAAGAAGGGTCGGATTTTCTTTAGTTAGACGACAATAAGACAGAGACACGGCAGAGAAAAAGGAGAGAGCTCAACTCTTCAACAAGCTTGTTGCGTACGAGTTGTCCTTTGCCTACCTTCTCTTTGAGAGTTTTGGTAGACAAGAGCTGTGTTACTCCTTCTACCAACCAAAGAGAAGATCCCTGACGATCCTGACGGTCATCCGGTCAACGGAGAACAAGATTCACTCTCCACCGCCACACGAAGAACCCAGCATTAAACAAAGGGAGGATTCAAGACTCAACATCCTCCCTCCCTTGTAACTGGAAGGGAAACAGTTTTGTTGTAATTTTTCATCTGATTCAGGAAATCTTACAGCACCTCTTTTCTTTTTTTCCGGCGCGTACAAGAGATGGCGACTCCGCTGGGGACTCATTTGTCACTGATGAGCAAATCGTGGCGCAGGATGACGTCCTCCGTAAGGGAAGATGGTCAAATCGCTCATTGTCGAGTTCGACCAGGCGAAGTACGAAGAGTTTCTCTCCTCCGGCTCCAAGAGCCCAAAGACCCGCGTCTGCCGCCGGATCTCGACGGGGAATGGCCCGAGGCCTGATCTGTGGCTCTCTCGGGCGCTGCTGCTGCCAACTGTGCCAAGCAAGGTACACGCGCCAACGCCTCTCAGAAGGCCCGCGTGGTCCCAGACACAACTGCCTTTGCGACCAACCGCGTCGCACAGAACACCCGCGTCAGCGTCTCTCAGGAGACCCGCGTGGTTAAAATCTCTGATGTTCAGCATCAGGATGTTGTTGGTCTCTCTCCACCTCCGCGACGCAACCGGAACGCTGAGCGTCGACAGAGGAGACGTGCGCATCAGCTGCAAGTTGGAACCTCTGGTTGTCTGACTGAGGCTGGACGCAGCATACAAACTGGCGCCTTGCTCGCGCCCCGCGAAGTCCGCGTTTGGTGGCCCAAACGCGAGATTCCTTCAGTTAGGTCCTCTGAGGACCAACTCACCAAACGCCAAGGTGAAGCCTCTGCGCCTTGTCAAGCACAAGAGGCACGCGCCTATAGACGTGGGGCCCAGCAGCCCACTCTCTCTCAAGTGTCTCTGCCCCGACACACCAAGCAGCAACGCGACAGGCGCGTCTTGTCTCAACAGAGACGCCAGACGCGCGCTGAACAACTGCGGCGCGAGAACCGCGTCCCTGAAGCCTGCGTCCAGGCTGTACGGCACATGGATGCCTCCCATCTTCGACGTTGCGAGGCTAATCTTTTCAATCCCCCTCCCATGGATTTGAGGGATTATTTGACGAAGAAAAGAAGTGCCAATCAGGCCACTTCGTCGTGTTGCTGCCAACGGCTCATCCATATGCTCTCTGAGTGCCGTTGCGGATCAGGCGTACATCAGCAGTCTTTAGTTAGACAGCTGACCCTGATTCCCCCGTCAGCTAAAAGAAGACGCTCCCACAGAAGGAGAACCTTCTCTGACGTTGAGTACCCGGAGCTCACTGCGAATATGACAAGCAGGAGCAAGGGAAAACAACCTGCAGTCAGCTCAGATGAGTCTGACTCTGAACTGGAAGGGGTGTATCAACACACTCGCACCCGGACTGGGGCCATTCCCCAATTGACTATAATGCCTTAGCCTGTGGCATTAAGTGAATGATTCTCACTCCGCTGTAGCGGAATCGAGGGCTTCGAACTCTTCCGTCGAGAAGGAGACCTCCGCCTACATGACAGGCACTCCTGAGGAGACGGCCTAAACGTTTAGAACAGATCCAGAAGGCATAAATGGATATGATTCTTTCTCAGCAGGAATCTATCAACTCCCTCAAGCAGGCGATTGCACAGCTGCTCGAAGACAGGAGGAGGTCTCCTCCTAAAAAGTCAAAGGGCAAAGGGAGAAAGGGAGAAAGTTCATCTTCCGAACCTTCTGAGGAGACGCGGCGATCTACTTCCGGCTCGTCCAAGTCCTCGTCGCAAGTAAAGGGCAATCAAGACCCGGGGAAGGCTCATGCTAAAAGAATGAGTCAACTGGAGCGACGCCTCAAGGCCCTTGCCAATCGCAAAGACCTCCAAGAAGTAGGAGTGGTCCGGCCCTATCCGGCTGAGTGGGACTTAGTTCCATACCCTCCTAAGTTCAAGGCTCCAACCCTCCAAGCATTCGATGGGAAGGGGTCACCCAACCAGCACATCTACTACTTCAAATCCCAAACTGAGAATGTAGTAGACAACGATGCTATCCTGGCGCGTTGTTCATCGGCACCCTGAAAGGGTTGGCCTTTGAATGGTTCATGAAGCTCCCAGAAGGTTCTATCAAGAACTAGGGCGATTTGGAGAAGCTGTTCTTAACACGCTTCTTCGAAGATGACTCGGAAGTCACGATGCCCACCCTTTTGGCTACTAAACAGCGAAAGGGAGAGTCCGTTAAGTCTTTCGTGGAAAGGTTTCGGAACGTGGCACTCCAGTGTCCAAGCGGTATGACCCAGGCCACCCTGGTGGAAACATGCTGCCACAATCTCCAACCTCACTCCTTGCTCAAATAGGAGTTGCTGAAAGCCGCACTGGAAGCAATTAGTCCAACAAGGTGAACAGGCTGAGGAGATTGTCGCCCGCGTCAGAGCGGAGGAAGGTAAGCCTAGGCCGGAAAGAGTTGACAAGGCGTGCGCCAGACACATCCCTCCAAACAAAGCGGAAGGATAATTTGGCAACGGAGACCAAATCTCCCGCCAAACCTCAATGAGGCAAGGCGAGTGGCTCTTCAAGCCAGCCACGTGCCAACAAGCAATATTCCTTCAAGGAGGAACATGTCGATTCGCTCTTTAAACTACTCAACAAGAGCA